>JANHFX010001376.1:63156-134047 GCA_027560015.1 Chloroceryle amazona
GTGGTTTGTGGGCACAGGGCTGCTTTGAACTTGGGGTAGGCGTTTAACAGAGGGACACCCCCCCCCCCCCCCCCCTTATTTTAGCATGGGTCTTTATGTTAATAGCTATTCTTCAGTAAGTTCCAGCAGTTGTTATGGACAGGAATCGATGCTATTTTCAGTTTTCTTGCTGCTGTGCTGAGAGAAACTCTTGCGGATGTATTGTCAGAGGCCTCAGAAGTGGATATGGAAATTATCACCTTGCAGAACTCATGCAAGGGGCCAACATATTGTGTGAGGACTGCCAGCAGATGTGCAGATGCTGTAAAGGAGGCATAGCATATTATTCAAGATAGAGGACATCTGATGTAGTAAGTCCACTCAGTATTTCGCCATATTGAGTTACCAGTTAGGGTCTGAAATCAGCATTGCAAATTTCATCTATTAAGCTGGGCTTGGTGCCATGTGACTGTCAATATCTGGACCCAGACTGGATGGCTTAGACATTGCATGGATTGGATCCAACCATTTTGGATGTGTACACTGCTTTATTCACAGAATTGTCATGGTTGGAAAAGACCTCTAAGATAACTCCATCCAACCATCAAAAAAGCCCCCAACAAACAAAAAACCCAACCAAAACCAAATAAAGCAAAATGACAAAAACCGAACAAACAAAATCCAAACCAACCAAAAAGAAAAAAAAAAACAAAACAACAAACCAAAACCCACAAGCACCTCACCATCCCACTGGAGCACATCCTGAAGTGCCTCATCTACATGTGTGTTTTAAAACCTTCAGGGATGATGACTCCACCTCCCGGGGCAGCCCATTCCAGCACATGGCTACTCTTTCAGTCTTCCTGGTATCTCATCTAAACCTCCCCTGGTGCAACTTCAGGCCATTTCCTCTAGTCCTGTCATTAGTTATGTGACAGAAGAGGCTGCACCCACCTCACTACAACCTCTGTCAGCCGCTTGTAGAATGCTTTGTTTGCCTCCTCATCCTGGTTGGGTGGTCTATAACAGATACCCAACAGGTTATCTACCTTATTCACGCTGCTGTTCACTCTGGTTTGTCCATAATCATCTCTATATACCTGCTCATACCCTATACACTGTTGCATCAGCTCAGCCAGAGGCAGACTTCAAAGTTTTTCCTTTCTTGATGTTAACATCTCCTTTTTTAACTGAAAACTGCTATTTTGGTACAATCAGAAGTTTGGTACCCTCTGAAGAGGTGCTGGAAAAGCAGAGACTTCCATTTTATCTTCTTAGGTATTCTTGAGTATGGTGTCAGAGTGTAGAACAAGCTCTGTGTGTGGTTTCAGCTCCCTCAAAATGTATAGAAAATAAATTAAAAAGGGGCTGGTCTGCATTTTAAATGGCCTGTAACCCCTGTTAATGAGAACTGGTGTCTGCTGTGTATCTGCGAGCGGGGTCTTCATGAAGAAGTGAGGTTCCATTTACCTCACCCAAGCTATTTGGTCTTTGCACAGTGTCTTGCATAGGTTTGGATGGATTAAGATAAAGAAGGGTCAAGTGCTTTAAGCGAATAGCAAATCTTCTGAGCACGTGAGGTACCCCAGCCCACAACCCTGTGTTATGCTCACTGGCTGAAATATTTTGCTCTTTGTGAATTTCTGTCCTTAGTAGGCCCAGTCCCAGACATCAGTTGACCTTGTAGACCCTTTCTTGATTATGAAATTCCCTGCTCCCTCCCACTAGAATCGAAAGGGGAATTAATGGCCAAACTGATTACAGGGCATCAAACAAGCAACAGCCTGGCTGTGTGAATGTCTCTATCACATTTGTGATTAATAAATGCCTTAAATCAATATTTGATAACAAGAACTTTCCAACAAGAAGCATCTCTGGCACCAGCAGTGAAAAAAACATCTGTAGGGGCATAATGATGCTTTCCTGCCTTTTAAAAATGTCTTCCTTGTGCTGTTTGAGCCTGACACTTAGTGAAGGTAGTTTTTGTAGCTGTAGCCTATCATGGCTATGAAGGAAATTTAGTACCTCTAATTAGAGAAAATACTGCCTTTCTCTGCAAACCTGTCCTTAGCAATTGAAGAATAATGTGTTTAAACCATTATGATCATTAAATGTATGAACAAGAGTACACTCATTTCAGTTTGCCTTTTAAAAAATGGATCATTAATAATTTAAAACTCTTTGCTTCAGGGTTTTTTAAATACCTAACTAAAAATTAGACTTCTAATTACATGTTAATAGTACAGTGGCAAAATGGGAGGAAAGAAGAGAATTGTAATTACTTATTCTTCCTGTCCTTATTTCAGCAAGTCATTTAAACATGTGGTTTAAAACCTTCAGTAGTTGGAGAAGAGAAGGACTACAGGCACTAAGTAGCATAAAGATGACAGCCAAATAAAACCAAAATTGGTGTGAACTGTTATTTCCAAAGCAAAATAGAACTAAGCATACTGTTCTATATGAATACAGAGACTTATTTTTGACAATCACAACAGTTCATTTTGAAAGGTGAAGGGAGAAGGCTCACTGGTGTATTTCCATCTTAGATATCTATGTGTGCTTTTTGGGATAGGAGATGGCTTGTGTTCATGAGGCTTGATCCTGGATAGATGTATGTACTGAATTGCCTAAGAAGTGATGGTTGGTGGATACTAATGGAATGGATTCTTGTTGTTTAAGAAGGTGTCTTAATGCCCTTTTCTATGAAATATTGGCAGTTTTTGCCCCTTTTGCTTCTAGTGAATGATGCATGTGCTAAGTACTGGTGAAGCAGTTTATTGTTTTGACTCACTCTTGGTAGCAAAACATTTTAATAGACTGTAAAGAGCAAGAGAACCTTTTTAATTGACTTAGACAAATCTACTAAATTTAATCCAGCATCACCAACTTTTCTTCTGTCATTAATGATCAGATTTCTGCTTACTTCATTGGGTCCAGATGGCCAGAAGAAAAGTATCAGATTAAAGGTAGTAGAAAAGATGAAACAATGTGTGCTTTTACTAAGTCCTCCACTGACGTTGTTTTTTCATTTATATAAATACCAGATCACTTTAGTGATGTGATTGCATAGAGTGAAGGATAATACAGACCTGTGAGGTGTCTGCACAGCTGGTAATGTGATGACTACTAACTCACCAGCTCACCTTAGAGCTGCTGAAAAATGTTGCAGGCTTTAGACTTCCCACTGATAAATCTGTGATTGAATCAGGGTTATCACTGTTTTTTGGCTCAGAAAGTAGAAAGTCTCTGCTCCCTCCTTTAAGGAAGATCTTCTCTTGCTCTTCAGTGAACTCAAGATGGATTGAATGTTCTTCATCTTATTCCCCAGCAATTCTTTGGCTAGTTTCAGGAAGCCAGATTTTCAGCTTTCTCATGGTCTTTTCACTGTAGAAGCAAAATAGCAATGTAGTCTGTATGGTACTGCAGCAACAAAGCATTTAGAGGCTTGTAAGCTTTTTAGTGTGAAACAGAGATCCTATCAGCAGATTCTCCATTTGATTGATTCCCCAGGCAGCCCCTCTGCCCCTAGTACCCCAGATCCCTCTCTTTATCAGTGGACTCAGTGCCTCCCACCATTGCCTCTTCCTCCGCTGTGGCTGGTGACGGTTGAGGAGCTGTGGCTCTGCTGGTGGGCATGGGGCGGGTGTAGCAGCAACAGCACTCATACTGGTGGATGTACCAGTAGTGGATAAAGGAAAGGTGGAGCCACTGCAATGGGCCATGTGGCAGCATTTGAGGAGTTGGTACTGGCATAGAGCTACTGCAAACCCCTTGGCTCATGAAGCTTGTGAGTGACCTTGTTCCCCCTCTGTGGTATGTTCTTCCTTTACCAATCAAATTCTGTAATTTACAAAGGTATTAAAAAGTGGTTTAAACCTTTCAGCCAATACAGGTAATGTTTAATTTTACTGTCACAAAGATAAAGCTCCTCTTGCAATAGAAGGGAATGGCAAGCAGGAAACAGAAGAGCTGGAACAGAGAAGGCGGCTTGTTGCTTTTGACTTGAGGGTAGCTCGATGAGGATATCAAGTGGTGCTGGAGGCAGAAAAGCTCTTTCCTACAGCAGTTTCTATTTTATCATGCACAGACTGTACTCGCTGGGCCAGCAGACACAAGTTTGGTGTTATATACAAGCGAAGGCCATGGAAACATGACTACATCTTGCTCCACAACAGTTTACACCAGAGCCTATTCCATTAATTTTAAAACTGATCTTGCTTGAAAGTTAAATGAATGCTTCTATCACTAGGGATGCTAGGACAAAGATAATAACTAAAAATGAGAACCTTTGGCTATGTGTGTTAGCAGTTTTTTGTTGGTGGTGTTTTCGTTCGTTGGTTTGGGTGTTTTTTTCCCCCTAGTCTTCCAAAAGATACTGTTGTCATCTAAGCCTAATTCAATTTTATGGACAGTGATACATCCTCACTTGAGATGGTGCATTTTAAGTGGGACCGTAGGCATGTATCAGAACTCTCAGTAAGGTACAGAGACCATCTTTGCCAGCTGTTGCCTGTGTGCTGCAGGTCTGAATGAGGATGGCTGTGCAATACACCACACGGTCCCCTCGAGGAGAAAGCATGCTGCTGCTGTGTGCCTTCTGTTCTTGCTTGATACTCTCCACAGTATAGCAGTAAGGGAGTGACTGAGAAGCAATTGCTAAGTAATTCAGAGAGCCGCAAAATAACTGGACCACATCCCAAGACTGACTTATTGAATACATGGCAACTCAAAGGGTTTGTAAACAGTCTATGTGATTAATCATAATGTCCTCTTTTAAGTTTTTTCTTGTTTAAATAAGATGGAAAACCAAATATTTTCCTCGGGGAAACAGTTATCTTCTGTCTGTATTGAATTCAGTCAAGTAATTGCAGATCTCATATTTTAATACCTTGAGTGAAGCAGGAAGTTCATCTCTGGTCATGCCTAGGGATGGGACCAAGGGGGAGAACAGTCATTATTGAAGACAACTTATTGCTTTCGTTCGGCTTCCTTCCATTCCTATTTCAGTTGCCCAGACTGTGAGCTGAGACTTTCTTACACACTGTGTGCACTTTCACAACAAAGACATTCAGCAGAACGAAAAATAGACTACACTCTATTTGGGGGAAATAACTGAAATAACTCTTTAGGGGGAAAAAAAAACCAAACCTCTTCAGGTCAAGATATACTTCTAGCACAGAAAAAGAGTAGCCTGATTTTATGCATACATTTATCTATACATTTTTATTGTCTGGTCTTTATAAACAAAGGCCCTGTTCTGCTAAAAAGCTGAGGTACACACTGAATACTTAGGCTTATTGTCATGAAGACTGCAGAAGTAAATTTGAGTCAAAAGGATGCATTCTTTTTTTTTTTCTTGGGATTCAAAAGAGCTTTGACTTTGCCTTTCACTAAAATGACAGAGGGGCCTGATTTTTATTTTTTTCCCTGTGGTTTCTAGAATAATAGATTTTTGTACCTCTATATCTCTCGAAGTACAAAGGTGAATATGAATAGAGAAGCTTTGGAGATGGGGTAAAACATAGATAAGGAATTGCATGCCCCAAGATTTTAGTGAAGCAATAGCAGAGCTGAGAACCAAGCCCAGGTGGCCTGATTTCCCATCTGGAACTTCCCTTATATTGCACAACATTGTCTCTGGTGAAACTATTCAACTAATCTGTGGCTTTACCAACAGAATACATAGATGCTTTGCTAGTGGTTACTTTCCTATAAATGACTGAGGAATTCTTGCCATGAAGAATTTAAAGATGGACAGAATTATGGGAAGAGAGCCAGATAATTGATTTGGGAATTTGGGGAGTTCTTAGGGCAATTGGATCTGAAGTGTACTTGTATTTGTGGTAGGATTTAGAAGCCACTTCAAGCACTCTGTAGAAGTGATATGGGGAGCTATGAGGTGTAACTGAGGATAAAGAACAACTACAGATAGTCTCTAGGGTTTCTCCAAGGTGAACTGGTTTTCTTTTTAATCTCCACGTTAGTATTGGAATTAGAGACCCAGACAACCAATTTTCAAATATTTCCAATTATCAATGTATCTGTGATCACTCTTCATTATAAGTATTTATGTATTAATGGTTTTGATGGGATCATAAAATTCTGAAGTGATTTAACAGCAGTAAGTTTTACTTCAGGTCCTTTAGCTTATGTAGTCAAACCCAGATATAGCTTTGTGCTTTCTGTTGTCTTCTCCATCCTGTGTTGGTTGTGCAAATTGGTCTTGAGCACAATAAATCTCTGAAGATGTTGCTCCTGTTAAGAGAGGCTATCCAGTGTTGTACAGCCGGCTGTAGGCAAATCATGGCTAAAAAAGCAGCATGAGTAATGTGTGTGTGCTGCAACACACAACAACAGGCAGGCTGCTCTTGGAGAAACCAGGTTGGAATGGAAGCCCTTCCAGTCACATGAATGTACATAGTAACTTCTGCTGGCCCATGGTCCCCAAGACAAGCTAAAACTAATGTGGATGTCGTTGATATGCTGGGAGGATGTATATAAAAACATCAGACTTTATCTAATAGATGAAGCAGAAGCTGTATAGAACAGGCAGGAAATTTGGAAAAAACAAAGGGTTAAATTATCAGTCACTCACATATCCTACAACTTTTCTTTAAATTTAGGCTGCTACTCCAGAGTGCAAATTAGAATTTCAGAGAAGAGCAGCTGGATCAGGTTGAGTGTACCACAAAGTGTGGTTTCCTCTGAGCCTCATCTTCATCTTGGGCTATCTTGGGACACTGCCTTCCTGAGCTGTTTCATGGCCTTGTTTTCTGTTATTGCACATTGTTTTATCACCACATACCACATGCGTCAATGGAATGTCACACATGTGCTACATCAAGGCTAACAGAAACAGACCTTTACTCTTTCCTTTTATCTGCCACCTGAGACTCTGAAAGAGCTGTTCACTAGGCATTACTTTAATTTGCTGTTAAGGATGTGATCGATACCACAGATTTAACATCTAACAACAATCAAGTTGCTTAGTGTGTGGAATTTCTCTTCCAGGAGCTGACTTCTTTCAGCACAGAATCAACGGGCATTAACTGTGTGTCCTAAATAACATTAAAAGTAGCTATGCCCTGCATTGTTGCTTTCCAGACCAAGTGTCACTTATGTTCTAGAGGTTTGTCTTGGCCCTCCCTTTTTACCCATAAAATCCCTGTATACCACCCTCAACAATTTTAGGGACAATCAATCCTAACAGTTACTTGACACCTCAACCCTTGTTTTCTCTTCTCAATTCTGGCAAACATTCTGCCGCTATCTTCACACTTCTATGTTGTGTCAATTTCCTTTTTCCTTATGTTAGGAAGCTGATGCAGACTCTCTCTTCCCTTCTTACCTGCTTACAGCTTACTCTGCTGTCCATTTTTATTTTCTCTCTGGGTTATGTCACTAAAATGAGAATGGTCTGGACCACAAATGCATAAAACATTATTCTTTATGAAATTGCAAAATTCACTGGATGTACAGTTTACATGCTACTATGTGATGGATAGAAAGATGCTAAGCTGAATATATGGTCTTGTTTTGCCTAACCAACAGAGCAGACAACTTGCTCCTGAGCTGGAATGAAAGACATTCACTGTAAACTCCTGCTTGTATCAGCGTGATGATAAATGCAGGGCAGCCTCATTCTTAGCAGGTTTGAGTTCACTTTTTTCCATCTCCTTTAAACAAATAAAGGTGTTTGGGTTGTTTTAAGAGCTAAGACAACTTAGTAACAATGATGTAATAAAGAAGAAAATATCTAAAAAGGATGAGCTGATTTTAGTTCATACAGAAGCAAAACTTGAGACATCCGCAGTCTTCCATTTATTTCTCTCTTCTGCTTCTGAAATAACTAAAACCAAAAAAGAGCCATTAAAAAAAAAATAAAAAATTGTCTTGAGCATAGGAGAGCAAGTAGGGCCTTTGGACTCTTCATGAATGTGTCCTTGTGGAAGTTGCCAGTGCTTCTGCTGAGGGCTACCATAGGCATCGCTAAGCACCGTTTAGCCACGTGATGCAGCAGTGCTGTCAGATTTAAGATTTTTGTGGTGGTTTGCATGAAGCCTGAAGTCTCCAAACTGTTATAACCTGTGTTTCTCTTTAATCTTCTTTCAGAAACTGGTATTCCACTCCACAGGGGAACCATAAACAATGGTTTCTGCCATTGCCCAGCATTCAAAAGCTAAAAGGAAAATATGAATGTTGAAGTAACGACTTAAAACTCCATCAGTCTGACCAGTCTGACTTGAGTGTTTGGGTTTTGGCAATAGTGAAACAGCTTTGCAGCAAGATGACTGAAGCGAATTGCATCTGAGTACAGGGATTTCCTCTTCCTCCTTTCTGTGAGAGGAATTCTTGTTGAGGGTTGTGTTAGAGTGACCATGTTTGGAAGGGACCTGGTGAAATGAGCAGTAGACTTGCTGCAGCTGGACAGCTGAATGTTGTGTCCTGTTTGATTTCTTGCATTATGAACAGTCAAACTGATTTTTATGTTGATGGACTGGAGCATCCTTGAGAGAAATTTCAGGGAGTGGAAAGAGCTGTTAGTCTTGCACAGTTTGCATAAAAGAGCTGTTGCTGAGTATTATTTTTTATTTTTCCTGGAGAGACATCCTCTCTTACATCAGCCCAGGACTATGTCAGTTTTTAGAAAATAAACCATTTCTAAGAGGCTTACTGCTCTGAAAACAGGCAGTAGTTTGCTTGAGGAGGAGAGAAAAAATATACCCTCTGCCTCCTGAATATCATGATGTACAACTGTCTTCACTCTGTCCTTTGAATGAGATGATAGTCCTCTGAAAGCCCCCTGAATTCAATGGGATCAAGATTGCCTGCAAGAGGCTTCTTTAGGCTGCAGGCTGTTAAAATGAAAATCAGTGAGGTCTCCTGTGGTGGTTGGGCAGGAAGGATAGTCTTTGGCCACAGGCAAAAGATAGTAAGTCTGTGAGGAAAAGCAAGTGTGATCTACTTTTCTGATGTGTAGTGGTGGTAACAGCCAGTTATAAGGGCTTCACTGTGCTAGATATTAACTTAATCTCTGCCCTGCAGAGCCCCTGTTCATATAGACTACAAGACCCAGCAGGTGTTAGTACAGAGCTACAAGTATAGGAAAGATGGGCCCATCTTTGTGTAAATTAATGTCTTAGGGATCTTAACTGACACAAGGGAGGCACTGATCTAACCAGTGCCAACAGGCAATAGCCCATCAGCATCAAAGCAGCTGTAGGCATGACTCTGGTTCAGCAGTGGTAAGGTGCAGACAGGCAAGGTGTTCTGCCAGTGCAGAACCACAGGAAGAAGAATAATAGTCATGGCTGCTGTCTCAGACTCCCTCTTCTCCTACCTTCCTCCCTCAATTCCTTTTCTATCTCTTTTCCTCCTCTTGAAGATGCAATCTGCTGATGCTTTTGTCCACTTGGAAAGAAAGGCTTGGGGCAGAGAATGGGTCCTCTTACAGATGGAAAACTGTTGGTGTGTGGCTGAGGAGTCCAGATGCTGCATTAGACAATGGAGTTTTGGCTCACCTTTAACTTTTTCTACCTGTCTCTTTAGGTGAAGCACCACTCCATGCATGCAGCTTCCTGGAGGCATCAGACCTCATAAGGACTCCTGTTCTGATGAACTAAATTATCTCTGCCCTTTAAGTTCAGTAAATTACAGAAAGAACAGGCAAAGTAATGCACTCCTGATGTCTTTTCCATATGCCCACATTTCAGAGGGACTTTGGTGTAGCTGAGAACTTTCTACTTCTCCAGACATTTCACTCTTCCCTTGCTCTGCTACACTTTATTCTGCCTGACTGCTATCCATGTTTCCAAGTGTTTGAGCGAGCTTTTCAAGTAGGACACTTAAGTCCTTATGCTTAGTTGGAGGGGAGCCTGATAAAGCAATAAATCATATATTGGTATAGCCAGAAGTCCAGTTGTGGGCATAACCTTCCTGCTGTAACAACTTTCTGTGGACTGGTTCTCCTGAGAGACTGGGGAAATACGTGTTTGCCCAGCACTTAAAGCAAGAGATACTAATTCTGGTACCAAGGTGTTGCCATAGTAATACTGAGGAAAAAAATTTCTTCCTTTTGGGGGGAGATGGAATGTGAGACAGGTAGATTGAGGTGTATAGTCAGGCTGAAAAAATGTTAGTGCTTCACTAGAGGAAGGCCAGGGCTGGGTATCCTTCTGATGTGTTTGACACCTACTTGGTCTTATTCAGTGCAAAGGGCTCGGGCAGCCAAACCCCACCTCTCTTTCCTTTAACAGGCAAAGTCTGTTGTTGTTGTTGTTGTTGTCCCCAATTTATTAACTGGAAGCTAGATTTATCAACTGCAAAATAAACTAAGCAAATTCTCATTTCAGTCTGCAAGTTCTGGTAACCATTTCTTCCCTCTTATTGATTTCATGGCCTCCATTACCTCTCCTCTTTCAAACACCTATAGAAACTGTTGATGGTGGAGGTAAGAACTGATTTGAGCCCACTGATATAGAAATTCAAATTTATTCATTTTGATTTTTCTCCTGCTTTGGCCAAGTGGTGGAAAATTCCTTTTAGCTCATAGCAAATGGTCAGAACTACACTTTAAAAAAAAAACAACAAACCCAACCAACCAAACCAAAAACAAATCAACCAACCAAAACCAACAATATTCAACCACCCAAACGACAAAAAAAAAGTTCATATGAGCTCATGATTATTGGAGGGACCACAGAGCTGTTAGCTATTTTGTTGCTTTTATGTGTAGGTTTTGCTTTGAAGTTTTATACTTGTGAGCTTGAAAGATTCTTCCACTGAGAAACACCTGAACTGAATTGACCTGTAGACTCGATTGATAATGTAAGTGTCATGTGCGTATACTATGGATAAAGATTTCCCACATCCTCTGATAGGCATCTTTTGTGACCTTCCTGTGCATGCCTTGTGTAAGGCCTATTTTTAGGTAGTCTTCCTACCATTGCACTTAAAGCACTGGACAGAAGCAAGAGGGATTCTCCAAATCTGAGCTGGAACAGTTTGCCAATTTTCTCAGTTGTTTTCACAGGAAATTTAAATCTCAGGTCCTAAACAATTGCAACAGCTTTTAAATCATGACATACCTAATGAGTTAGGTAGTTTGTGCATACACCTTGCTGACTGTATAGACTTCTTATGCCATCTCATTTCAAGTTGGTATGTCTCATAATTTTCTCTCGTGTTATAATGTTTCTTTGAGGGGTTAAATAGCTATTGCTTACCAGAAGAGGGGCTGAATTTCACTCATCCTTTGAGAATGGAGCCACAGCACATAGGGTAAACTCCGAATAATTGATACATTTGGGCCAGTGGGTTTAGTGTGAGATGTGTACCTGTGAAGAGAACACTGTGGAAGCACCAGAGAGGCTTGAGGAACAGATGTATACAGAACACAGGACAGAATTAAATTGGATGCTGTGATGAAGGGTAGAAATGCAAAATAGAAACAGATCAGAGACTTTGTTGGGGACTAACGTGAAAGAAATAAAATGGGATAACTACTATTTAAATTAAATGAATTCTCAGGTCAATGGTATTGTAGAAAGTGTCTGTATTATATGGTACAGATACAAAGCACTTGTTTTTAGGACAAAGAGATATTTTTGTCACTTCTCAAGTTTTGTTCATATATTTTTTTAGTCTTCATTTTCTGAAAAGAAATTTCAGATGATGTCGAGCTTGGACTAAAAGGAGATGTTTCAACAGTATGATCCAGGAAGGACCTCATTTCTACTCTTCAGTTTAATGAGGAAAAAACATGGACAATAAAAAAAGAGGAAAACAATATGTTATGAATGGACACCTATGTTGGCATCTTGAATATAGAGATAATGTGAAGAATTAATAGATCACTTCCAGACTGTAGGTGAGCTATATTTTTAAGGTAAATGTGTTCAATTTGCCATAGGTATGAATGTATGTAATAGCTGTCATGGGGATGAGAACACCCTTTCTTAGGTGCATCAGTTAGATACTTTTAGAAAATAAACCATATTCTTTGAATCTGATCCCTTTAAATTTAGCTACTGTTATAAAAGCTTAGAAATGGAGAGAAGCAGCGCATTTGAAAAAGTAATCCATAATATTAAGAGAAGTTTGGTAAATAAAAAGAGTTGGAGCTGACATATATGTTTGTTCTGAGCAAGGTGAACCTTATTTATTTTCCACAGCATTTTCACCTTTGTATAAACT
Organism: Chloroceryle amazona; assembly: GCA_027560015.1. Classification (NCBI taxonomy): domain Eukaryota; kingdom Metazoa; phylum Chordata; class Aves; order Coraciiformes; family Cerylidae; genus Chloroceryle; species Chloroceryle amazona. The sequence continues at coordinate 75,331 of JANHFX010001376.1, forward strand.
ACCACACCACTCAAAAATCATTGGAAGATACAAACATGCTCTTGGGGCTCTGACAGCTATCTTAGGAAAAAATAGAATGTAAATATATGAATTTATGATCCTTTGTTTTCTGTGAAATCAAAATACAGCTGTACTTTTATACATGCATACTAAAGATGAGTAGGTGTATAATGTAGACTTCTGGTTTTTTTTCTGCCCACCTGCAAGCGTGAGAAGAGGAACAACGCTATGGGCAGACTTTGAGTGCAAATCTCAGTTCCACAACTCAGTCCGTGAATATGTGTTGGAGCTGAGCTATACTTTTTAGGAAGCTCTGACCTGGTTTGAGAAACCAGATGTGGAAATGAACTGACCACCCACATTTAAAAGTTCAAAAGTACAAACATTTTGCCCTTGTTTTTAATCCACAAGAAGTTTGTGGTCTTGAAAGGATATGCATTTATAAAAAGCAGAACTTATTTTGTAATGCTCAGGATCAAAAGTATCATTCTGACCTAAATTAGCTGAACTTATGAGAGTCTGATTTTTGTCTGTTGTAGAAACACAGACACCAACTATGATTTTAAATCCTCTGTCCAGATTGATAATCTCCATTCTAATGGGATAATTGAGTAGCAGCAGGCATATCAGAAGCTAATGTTTAATGACTGGTCAATTAAGTTCACCATCCATCTCTTCAGTGTAAAAATGCAATCATGAAACCCTGCACCACACTGCTTTGGAAGGTGGGAGCTCTGTCTGGTGGAGTGCAGTCTTGAGAGAAGCCCCACCATGCTCTTGGAAACAAAGGCTAATGAGTTGTACATAGTCTGAGAGTGTGACTGGGAGTGCTTTTGTGTGTTCATGTGTGACCTCTCACCTGGGAGGTAGTATGGACATCTCCAAACTCCCGAGAGACTTTATAGAACCATCCTTTGTGTCCCTTTGTGGCTGCTGTTAAGCAATGATGTTACCTAGACTTATATACTGTGCCCTAATATGAGGCCCTAGAGGTGCATTTTCAAGTCTGTTTCAAAGCTGTTTTTAAATCAGCTTGTTTTGGTTTGTCTTCTAAACACACAGTGTCTGTAGATGATTAACTTACTGTAAAAAGACAGTTGTTATGGAAAAGCTAGAAGGCACATTCCTCCCTCAGGCTAGGTCTGACATGGGGTCTGCTGAAGTCACATCAGGCCATCACATAATTTATTTTTAATTTACTGAATATGTTGCCTCAGGGTCACGTTATTGCTACAAAATCAGAGGTGATTTATGTCATGCTTGTGCAATTTCCACACACAATATTGTTGCAGACGCATCGCGATGTTATGATCATCGATAAGAAAGAGCCAGTCCCCTCGTGAGGCAGCGTGTCTCATAGGCTTCTTGTGCTGAGTGATGAATTACAGGGACACAGATGAACTGAGAATTCTCTTCAAATAGTCTGTAGAGGTTTTTCCTTCAAGTGATCTCCTGAAATGTCAGGCACTAAAACTTGCTTTATTGACAGGACTGCTAGCAATTTTCCTGAACTCTAGAGGACCCAGCCAGTAGGCACAGGTGTTGTCTTTAAAGAGCAGGTCTGAATGATATAACTGATGAGGTTGAATTCATGGAGTGCACCACTGCTCAGAACAAGAGTCGGGATGCAATGACTCATGTCTCGCTTATGGAAGATGCTATGATCCCAGAGCACCAAGTATTGCTGGCAGGTGCTGCCTTGAAGAGGCCTACTCTCATTTATTTCAGCGTTAGTCTTTATAAAAATGAAAACAAAACCCCAAAATTCATCTCTGTCAAAACAAGAGGAAAGATCCCTAATAATGTCTTGTGGGTGTTTAAGGAGAAGAAAGTATCTTGGCATTTATGAATTTGCCAAAAGGTGATTATCAAAGACAAGGGAGGCAAGAACAGCAGGTTCTGATTAAGACCCCGTTGGATCAGGAAAGCCTCAGTGACCAGATGAGAATTCTGTGTTAAAGAAAGTACTGCGGTGAAAAGAGTTTGGGTGAGTGGGGAGCAACAAGAACTTGTATCTAAGTTTGTATCAGATGTGAATTTGTGTAGAGAAATGAGCCTAGATGTGAAGCTGACTCTAATTGCAGGTCTGGTCATTGAATTTATCAGAAATATTCTTCACCTTCATTCTTTTGATGGTTCATCTTTTTTGTACCTCTTGAACAAAAGAAAAAGGTCCTCAGTGACTGCAGATGGCCAGGTACCCTTTCTTATTTTTCATTCTTTTGCTGGATTATGAAAGACCATAAATCCTGAGGGGTTAACAAACAAATACTGTGACTTGCTAGGAGATTCCTGATTAATGCAAGGACTTCCTGATGGCTTTCCTTGGAAAGGAGAATGTGATGAGGGGAGAGGTTTGTGCAGGATTCTAATTGCATTAAAGACCATTAGAAAATATCTTGAAGTAACCACTTTTGAGTTCTATTTTAAGGGTTTTGTCTCCCTCATCTGTAGCAAAACTCATTCAGTTGGGCAGTTATTACAGGAAGGATACACAGCAGACTTCAAGCAGTAAGTGTTTAATGTCAGCATCTGCATTTTCTCAGCATCACTCTGACACTTGATCTGTAAAAGAAATACTGGGTTTACAACAGATCTAGAGCCATAATGCCCCGAGAATTTTTCTCCATTTTAACAAGCACACAAAATCCAAGAGCCACAACATCCATATTTCAAGGTTTTTGCATGTAAGGAGGACAAGAAAGCAGTCAGAAAATAATTTTAGTGTTGATAAGATCCAGCAGGTAGGTACATTATTAAGTTCTTTTGGCAGACTTTCATGATAATAGCTCTCAGTGTACAGACAATAGCAGGGTCACTGCATGGCTGTGTTTCTGTGGAGTAATGGTGTCTGTGATGTAATGTCTTCAAACCTGCTTGATTGAATTTCATTTCCAGAGTCAGATCCTCAATAGGTGAAAATAGTTGTATTCTTCGACAGAGCATCTACTTATTAAGTCAGAAAAGAAAACCAAAGCTAGTTGGATGCAGCCACATATGTATTCCTTGATTAAAATTACTGACTTGCACTCTTTTCTACTCTCATTTTACCCTTTTGACTAACTGATATGTTGCTTGGCAGTTTCTAATCATTCTTGACTAGATAATAGTCTGGCTGTGGGACCACGGACATACATGCTTCAGAAAGATACCAATCTATGCGTCACTGAGGAAGCATAGAAACACAGAAATGTCTGGGTTGGAAGGGACCTCCAGAGCCCATCTAGTCCAACCTCCCTGCTGAGAGCAGGGACATCCTCAACTAGAGGAGGGTTCTCAGAGCTCTGTCAAGCCCCACCTTGAATGTCTCCAGGGATGGGACCTCAACCACCTCCCTGGGCAACCTGTTCCAGCGCTCCACCACTCTCGTGGTAAAGAACTTCCTCCTTATTTCTAATCCGGATCCACTCTTTTCTAATTTAAACCCATTGCCACTCATCCTTTCACTCCAGGCCTTTAACCAGGCCCTCTCCAGGCTTTTTGTAGCTCCCTTCAGGTACTGGAAGGTGGCTGTTAGGGCTCCCTAATGCAATGAAAGCAATGAAAGGTAATGTTAGTGTAACTATGTAATAGTGTAGAAATAAGCCATTTCAGCATATTACCGCTCTATTAGTCTACCTGGCTGGGGATTTTATCATATTATTGTCACAGAAATTCACAGTGAATAAAAGACAGTAGTGGACAGAGACTAACTTAGCTATTGTTAAGGGTAAACCCCTTGGGTGGGACTTTTATCATGGAAATAGACTTAATCCATCCATATCAATTTGGATAATTTTCTTCTCTACCTAGCTAAAAAATTGCATTTGTTTGTGCCAAGGTAGGAGTAATTTGCACTCTGTGCTTCGCTTTGAAAGTGTTATGTGATGACAGAAAAGTACAGTGCATGTGTGTGGCTGATGAAGGGCACGGGCCTGGCCCACTGAAGGTAATGGGGGGTTCTCAAGGATGCTAGTGGTGACAGGATGATAAGTGAGTCCACGAGCACCATGCTGAGAAGTCTGGACTAGAGCCTGGGTCACTTCACTCCCTGTCAATGGTGCTCCCTGTCAGGAGAGACTGCTTGTTTCCAAGGGCCCAGATCCCAAATGCCTCAGTTTAAAGTGTGTTTTGTAGTAGGCAAATTTTCAAATAGGTCAGGCACTGTGACCTGCACTGTTGTTTAGCTGTTCGTCAGTGTGATGAAAAAGATGAGTAGGAGGGGATGCAGCAAATGCGCTGGGTGACCTTCACTGAGGGACTAAATGTCATTGCATCTCTATTTCCCGTAACGTGAAATGAAGATTGCTACACACATCTCTGAAACTGCTCTTTGTAAGTTGCTGGATACGATCCATTATTTTAATGTAGATAACTACAGATTCTCCGTTACAGACTTTTGGAGATGGTCTGTCAGATTTACACTACATGTCTAGTCTGGGGAAAGGGAGTCAAAGCGTGCTTAGTAAAATGGTACCCCTGTTCTGATGCAAAATAAGAAACTACATTCAAAATTGATATAACATTTGAATCCCCTGCTCTTAGAACTGATTGAGCATTAATTTTTGCTTGCACACTTTAAACAACTAAACGGGATTTTGCAATTGTATAGAATGAATTACAGTGAGTTTATTCACACTACTAAGAGTGGAAAATACATATAAGGTGCACCTAAGCTGCTGTTTCAGCATAGTGTGAGGTTAAAAATGGCTGGATCAAGGATGATTAAATCTTTCTTGCCCCCCACCCACCCCCAAGTATGTTTTGGTTAAATTGACAGACTTGTCCTTATGCCTTTAGTCATGTGAAACGTGTCATAAAGGTGGACAGTGCTGTAGGAAGGGGAAAAAAAAGCTTTTTTAGCATTACAGTACAGGTACAGACTCCAAACTGTAGCATCCCTTGGTTTGTTTAGCTTGAAATTCCATTTGCTACTTTAGAAACAGATGGTGCATTCTGGAAGCCAGCAGCAAAACAGGCAGGATCATGGAGGAGAGATGTGAAAAATGAAGCTTGGGACTATGGAAGCCCAGTTGTCTTGAGTAGGTCAATGGCTTTGAAAAATCTGTGACTTTTTAAGTGCCTGGCTTAGTGAAGCAGGATATCTTCAGTTATACTGCTGCATTTGTATCATGTTAGGATACTGCTTGTGGTCTATCTTGCAGATGAAATACTGCTTGTAGGTCTCCTTGTTTTCTTTACATCTTTTGTCTAGTTTTGCACAAAGTCTCATTTACACTTCCAGGCTTCCTACCTCTCGATCTGAACACTGTTGTGCTGGGTGCTGCACATTGCACAAAAGCTGTGCTTTGTCTGCTTGTAATCTGGATAACTGAGGTGGGAGGACCTTCATGTTCTGCAGCTTTGTGTGGCGGTTGATGTTTGCAGAGAGAAGATACGAAATGCCACCAGATTACAATTAATTAGCAAATGTTAATCTCTTAGTGAGACTTTTCCTCAGATTTGTGTAAATAATAAGGGAACATGCAGGGCAGTGGGGGAGCAATGTTTCATATTTGAAGCCTAGGGTGAGATTTTAGTTTTGCAGCACACTTACAGCACAGGAAACAAGAAATGTGAGGATGTGATTATACCACGTTATCCTGCTAGTCAGTTACTCAGTTCTGTTGCAGCCTTACTGCTGCAGGCTGTGATTTTTGTCAGCTGTTAAACTGAATTTAACTTAATCTGTTTTGGATGGCAAATCACCCAGGGAAACTCACAATGAAGACAATAACAAGCCCTTGGTAGGAAATGTTCCTCTCTTTCAGGACTGACCCAGCTTGGTGACACTAGTGACAAAATACCGTTTAACACAAGTCACAGGATCCACCAGATGAGCTATGTGTGACTTGCAGTTCTCTGACTGCAGAGGCTGGCCCTTGCATGGCTGAGGAGAGCAGCCAGAACTCTTTCAGCTCTGCCACCAGTATGCCCAGCACCTGCAGAGAATCCAGCAGGGAGACAAATCCCCCTTACTCCCAGTGTGCAACTTCCATTCCCCCAGGGACCATTATGGTAGAGATAGGGCTGTCTGCTACAGGGGCAACTTTCACCCAACTTTAGCATCGTCTTTCCTTCCACCACCTGTAAAGGAATTCTCTACCTGCCACTCATGCCGAGAGTCCAGGCACTTTCCTGTTAAGTTTTCCCCTCCAGCAGAACCATAGGTGATGAAAGGAATTTTGCACGCGGGATTTCCCGTTAGGTAAATCCCCCTTACCATTAGCTACAAGCCTCGCCCTAATGGAGTGGTGTTGACTGCCACTGGAGAAACCACTGTGCCTTTGAAGCATTGAGGCCTGAGGCTCAAGTGGAAATGAAGGAGAAGCAAAGGACTGTGGCCAGAAGCAGCGTTTTCTGCTTTTCAAAGAAGTTAGGGTAGACAGGGAGGCCACTTACGGTTTGCCGTTGAAATACTTTGGGTGCAGCTGTGTGCTATCCTGATTTTCAGGATGAATCTCAATCGGAAAACATTTTTTCAGGAGCTGACCCTGTGTAAATGACCAGTGCATGATGGAGAGGTCCCTTAGGTAGTATTAGTTTGCGTGCTCCTGCTCTTCCAGTATGTACTCAGATTGTCAGGGCAAAGTCATTACTTGCACTTGTGTTATCAGATGTCCTGTTTTTCTTAACACAGCTTGTCCCAGGCCATTTTTTTCAGAGCATACAGCACAGTTGCCAGGGTTCATTTTCATCAGGGTTGGACTCATTTACGTGAATAAGTAATCTGCAGGGTAATTAGTCTTTATACAAAATTTTCACACCATCTTAATAAATTTGGCCCTAACTTAATGTGCATAGTTAAAAAGGATCTGAACATAACCTGTAAACAAATAAACCTCAGCCATTCCTTCCTAAATGTACTTTGGGTATATTCATTATTGCTGCAGGCTGTGTTTGCCACTCATGCTCTGGTAAAAGCGTCCATTAAATGCGAGACCTGCAAGCTCATTTAAAAAAAAATAAATTAATATTAAACTTTGTCTTGCACAGTCTGTAGCAGCATTTTACTTAATGACAGACTTTTCCTAGGGATATGGGGGACTCTCTACTGGCCTGTGTTTTTCTACCCTATTCATAGCCTTTTTCATGGTTCTGAGAGAAATGGATGTCTAAAGCAATAGCGGTGAAAAGGCCAAGCTAGATGTTGGAAATGGCATATGGTGCAGACATGCACTTACCTGTGCACAGACCTTTAAAACATGTATTTGAGAAGCACAAAATACACTTGAGAGGAGGAAAAACAGTGTTGTGTGTATAATCCACATTCTGTAGGAACACAATCAGAATGACAAAGCTATGGGCCCAATTTCTAATGTGGCCTCCTAGTTTTCCTGCTGGCTGGAGGTCAGCTGCTGGGTTATAGGGCTGGTCAGCTTAGCTGACAGATAAAATCCGTGTGCCTACCAGAAGGGATGGGAGGAGAAAGCACAACTACTTAGTTTCCTAAGCAGTGAGGATCCCAGAAATTAAATTTTCAGCCGTCACTGACTTTGCATATATACTTAGTGCAGTTATAAGGTTAACACTTCAAAGAACATCCATTCATTTTGAAGGTCTCAACATCTGAAAAATCTTGGGTTTTTTTTTGTTTTGGCTTTTTTTTTTTTTCTTGGAAGTGCTGTGAACTTTTAACACTGCTGTTGGAACAAAGGTACCAAAGCACTTGGTACTTTGCTTACGGAGAGATTTGCAGTTAGAATACTCCTAATCCTCAAGGGTTCCATAATTAATAGATGTTTTTGAGAATGTTGCCTTTATTTTCTCTAGATCTGGTTTTCATCCTGTACAACAGACATAGTCATGCCTTATGGTTTTCACAGGTAGGATTATTGTACAACAATCTGTTGTGATTCTTGAATGATGGATTTTCTAGGTAAAATTCAAAGTGTTGTTTACACTATCAAATGCTTTGATGGTTTGGCTCTTCAGAGACTGCCCCAGTCTCCATTCCCAAGAATAATCATGCAACTGTTCTTTTCAAGGAAGGTGTATATGTTACTAATGCTTAGATCAGGACAGGACCCATGGATCATCCTCATTGTCCTGTGGGAGATGGCACTGGAAGGTAGGGATTCGGAGAGTTACACCGTGAACAGTGTTTCCTTGCTCTGCCCTGACACTGAGTGTAGCTTGAAGTCTTTCTGACGTTCAGCCAGTGCCGTGAGCTCCTGTTCCCTGCATGCTTCATGAACCCATTTGCTGTTGGTGGATCATAATCTGTTCCAGTTGTAGTATCACAAGTGTTGGTATCCCAAGGCCAGAGTTGGAGAGGAGGAAAGTTATTTTTCAGTCTGTTTCAACAGAAACTCTTCAATTTGCAGTATCATCGGTGAATGTATTTTATTAATAATAAAAATGCATTATATCTGTATAGATTCCTTTTAAAAAAATAATAATAAAAAAAAAGAAATCCCGTTCCTTTACTTGCAACTTTAAGCATTGTCTTGAGTGCCTGGCTAGATGCCTCTTTGTCAAATTAGTGGCATAAGCCAGAGGACATAAAAGTCAAGAGAAAGATATACAGTCAGACTCTAGCTTCTCACTGGAGCAACATCACTGGATTTGATTACTCTCTTACACTTTACTCAGTGTTTGTAAGATCAAAATCAGGCATACTTTTCCATTCAATCTGAACTTTGTTTTCTCCAGGATAACTGCTGCAGAAGGAGTTTTGCCTCCTCGTGCAGAAGGAGGGCATTTGTATCAACGTAAACCCAAATACAACTGCAAAAATGCAGGGGACAGAAAGACCAGTGCTGCATTTAGCAAATGCTTGCATCTGCTGAGGTGTTAGTATTCATGCAGGTTGTAACTGTTTTCTGCTTTCTTTTTATTTAAATTCTTTTTTTGGCTGTGGTGGAAAAGAGTGGTATCTTGAGTCACTCTACTATTTATCACCATCAGATCAAAGGGCACAGAATTAGGTTTGTGTTTTCACAGAGGAGATTGATGCTGACACACAGCTGTCCTTTCCACCTCCTGAGCACATCAAGACAGAATCTTTTGCAGATTGTAAGCTTGGCCATGGTTAAGAGTCTGAAATAAAACTTCTATTGTCTTGAGCGTTTTGGTGTTTGCTCTAAAGGAGTCATCAACCTTGGTTGTTTATTTTTTCTTCTGCAGGAAAGGAGGGGGATGGGGTGCACATCCATGCATCTGTTTGCAATCCCAGCTCTAAAAGTCTGAAAATAAACTGTACAGTCCACCTGAAAACAGTGTTTGCTGGCACTCTTGAACAAGGGACAATGTACACCTCAGAATCAGTTTATCTTAAAAAAATATACACACATGCACAAAAAATCACTGGTGGTGTTTACCAAAACCTGTATTTTTAGATATCTGCACAAACACTAATTTTTGAGCAAGGCCAGAACACTACCATATAAATTCCATTTTGTAATACACTTTTTTCTTTTGTTTCTTGTTCTGATCCTTCAGAGGATTGGAGGCGAGAAACCACTGAAATGCTTCTGTGCTGATATGAAAGGTTAAAGAAGGTTATCTCGGAGACAGAATGTGCGCTCTGTTTTTTTTGCACACGTGGCAAAATTAGCTTAAAGCATGACAAATCTCTTCCTGGGCAACCCAGTGAGCTGTGATCTAAATACAGCATCAGTTAAGGTTTCTACCATGGTGTCTACATGGATCTATTGACAGCTAAGAGAGAATGGTAGAGATGGCTTCAGGACAGGCTAGTTGCTGTGGTATCTGTGACTCTGAAACTATTGCTAACATGCAGCATTGCTATTATGATTTATGTAATGATAGATCAACAGCAGAAACCTGTAAGGGGCAGTGTGTCTGTGTGTGTTCATGTGTCTGTGGCCCCCTTTGAATTTCCAGGGCTTTAATTCCATTTCCTCTAGTGTTTAGAGGCATTTACACAGACATAAAGACAGACAATATTAAGAGCTGAGGAGACAGCTGTAGCACATGAATTGACACTTCTTTGCATGTATTTGTGTATCTATATGTACACAAAATAAACACAAAAATCCACTTTGTACTCATAAATAAATTAGATAATAGTTGTCATGATTCCCATAGTGTCCATTCATAGGCATGAGAAAGCTGATTTTCTCTGGATCTGATCATCTCCTTTTCCTTCTATTTTCTCTCTCTCTTTATTTCAGTCTCTTTGAAATCTCCTAGTGCAGGAGAACCCAAAGCATAAAAAGCAGAATTGCCTAACTCTGAAGATCATAGCATTATTATCTCTGATTAGTTTAGTTTGGGTGGAAAATCTGCTCACAGAGTAGTTTTGCTGTTAGGAGTTGATGTGATGTCTGTGGGTGTGGATGGGATCCCTGTCCAAATCATGTAGGTTGCAGGCCTTTTAATTCTTCTGTGTTTTGATGCTTAGAGACACAAAGGTCTTTCAGAGAGAAAATATATACCCCTATTTTCTCCAAAGACAGAAGTTGGATAAAACAGTAAGAGGTTCACATGAAGACAGGGAGAACTTTAGACTCTGGATGTCCAGGAAGCTGCTTCTGGTGTTACACACCAGAAGAAATGCCCTGTGGGGAGCTAGGAGGCTGTCTTTATGAACTCTGGAATTTTGTTCGTATTTTGGAGTTCTCTCACAAGTCTCACTGGATTAGTTGCTCTTTGCTAAAATTCCTGGGACATGTTGCAGTCTGTTTGTTCTTAATTTCCTCAAGCAGACTGGGGCATTTTCTTGTTTATTTAAACCTTCGTCTCTCCATCTCAGGATAGTTTCTTCCCTCTGTAGCTGTTGAGCTACGCACAAGGTCGGATGATTACTCAGAACTTCCTGGAAAGCCTCTTGTTTGTTTTAGACAGAAGTACTCAGGAAGTTCCTCAGCTCTTCCAGCAGAGCTGTACTGGCACTGGCCTTCCCATCCTCCTACTGCACTAACAGCATTTTTTGGAAGATAAAGCAATTTTTAGTCCAGTATTAAACACAGAGTATGTCAATGTTGTTCCATATCTTTAGAGTGCTGAGACTATTTTTGACCTCTCCCACCCTTCCCTTAATAGAAAAATCTCTTCACTCACTGCACTGACAATGGGACAGGCAGACTTTTTGGTTTTCCCCGTCAAGCCTGCCATCTTCAGATTAGCATGTTCCAGCTCTAGGCACAAATTTGATGCCTTTGCAGCTCATCTCCCACTTCTGCATACAGGCTTTCAGTCTTAGCTGGGGAGGCTTTATCCTGCTTCAGCCACTTTCTGCAAGCTACTCAAGAAGATAAAAGGAAGGACAAAAAAAACCCAAAACTCAATGGTTTGGCACATGGATTCTTTATAATTTCACAGCCCCTGGTGGCTCATTTCAAAAGCACTTGAATCTATAGAATCAGGCTGAATGTTTCCTGTGATGTTGCGTGATGGAGCAATCATTTTACCGTATTTATATCTTGATGCTCTATGCTGCTTTCACATCCCTCTGTGAGCAGAAACAGGCTCTAAGGGAGAAAGCAAGCAGTGACAGACTGTTGTGTGTAGTCTGTGTGTAAAGTTTTAATTCTCTCAGCAGCCTTCACACACTGGTATTGGCAGCTTCTTCCTGCTTCTGCACCTCCAAGTCCTCCACACCTTCACAATGAGATGTCTGTGGGAGGGAGCCCTACAAGCTGTTGGATTCAGCTGTTGGCTTAGAAGTGATAACTCTCTGTAAATAAGGCCAGCCACTACCAATGTGAAAGTGCTGCTGACATAACTAAATTAGTTTAGAAGCTACCAGTCCCTGAGTGCATTTGTAAGACTGTCTTCAACATAATTTCTGTTTGTATCTTATCTTCAGCCACCATCAATTGTATGACACTTTAAAAATGGATAACTGACTTGGTTTCTCTAAGGTGATCAAATATTGGTGTTGTAGACTAAATTGTTTTGCAGTCAGCTCTTTGGTTGGCAGCCTCTGTGTTCCCTCTCCAGGAAGAAAGGCAGGAAGGGAGGAAGCTGTTGGTGCCTGTGCTCAGCCTGAGCAACAGGACTTGGAGGTGAGACCAGCCCTGAGCTGTTACCTTTCTGGCAGCCCTAAACCTCACCAGGGGCTTATGCGTCTGAAGAAGCAGGGGTAACCTCAAAATGGTCTCAAATGATTTCTCTGAAAACAGAACAAATACAATCACAAAACCCCAAATCACCCTGAAGTACTTGTGCCTCTGCTACAGGAACCATTGCTCTTCAGCTAGGTGAATCTCTCTGTCAAACAACAATTGGTCAACTCTAATCCAAACATGTTGGGGATGAATTTCTTCCCAAATTATCGAGACCATATGTCTGCTCTTTGGTAGTTGCTCACACGTGTATATTCTTCAGATACACTACTGATTGTTTGGTGAAAACACAGAAAAGAAGGTGCTGACAGAAAGACAAAGCAAGAAAAAATAACTTAATGTTCAGCTCAGTAGATTCAATTCAGCTGGTGCTCGAAGAGTGAGGTTCATTTCTGTTTGTCCTCCCAGCGTGCCAAGAAAGCCTGTTCTGCAAACAGGTGAGACTAGGAAGAATGTAGGTGCAATTTATCATTCCTGTTATTCTATTGTATTAGGAAACTGTGAAACTTGGTTTCACAAGTGGTCGTTGCTAACTCTAGATCCCTGTCTTTTCTCTTTGAAAGCAGATCTTGGAAATCTGCTCCAAAGTGTCATGAAATACTGAGTTATATTGAAACTGTAGTTTACTGCCTCTGACAAAGTATTAGTCAAGACTGAAATGATGATCGCTTGGTAGCACTAAGTGTGCTCTGCTCTTTAGTGCTTGAAGGTCATCAAAACTGGGTCATAACTGGTGTCATGCAGAGCTTTACTGACTCACGGTGCATGAAGGCAAACTCAGACTCTGCTTGGCAGGTGTCTTTAACATCGAACCTGCAGGTTTTAGATTATAGGTGCCATTTAAATAAAGTAATCTTGACTAATTATTGCAGCAAATAAAATTTGTACAGGTCCTTTGTCTTTACAAAATATCGGTGCCAAATTTATAGTGATTTATAGCTATTTCAAAACTGGATCCAAGCCCCACAAGTATGTTCACAAAGGTCGTGAAAACTGCAGCCAGTTAACACTTTACGTGCTGGGGGGAAGGAGGGGAAATGCTAATTTCAACCTTTCAGTGCAAAATTATAGCATTCTAACTTTTTTTTTTCATTTTTATGCATAGGAGAGCATGTCATCTTTCTCTAGTTCAGCTTTTTAGCCTTAATACTTCTGAAATTATTATTTTGGATGCTTAATCAGAAAGTGGCCGGACATTGACATTGAAAGTATGAGAGTAATTCTGTAGTGACAGGAAAATGATGGTCAGGCAAGGAAATTCTGTAGTGAGAAACAGATTACACCCTTGAGGAAAATACACAGTGGTTGCCGATGCTTGTATTTTGCTGTGCTGCTTTTCTTTCTTGCATTCATGATGTCTAAAAGCTCAGAAGTCAGTTACGTACAGGCACTCACAAGATTTGGTCTTTGTTATGATTGCCAATCCTATCTGCATTTTTAAGAAGGGTGTGCACACATGTGCTAAAGAGAAGGAGAGGAAGAGGTTGCTGAGTCTTGCATTTAGTAGGACCAGAGAAAGTCTGCTAAGTCATTTCATATTGGCCAGTTCAGTCAGACACTGGAAGGTTACAACTTCATGTCTCCTAATACAGACTGGATTCAAATCAGCAGACCAGAGATTAAGTGATTTGCTTTCCTTTACTAGGTTCCTTAATTCTTTCAACTCTTGCATTCTCCCTTTCCTAGACTTGATTATATTTGTCATGCAACATGTTTGTGGCTATATGAATATGCATGTAGTGTGCACCACTTGTTTAGCAACTGAGCAATTGGTATGAAAATTGCCTGCTGGAAACGCTTTCTATCTAGGCAGCACTGCTGCTGATATGTTTTTTAGTATTGCCTTTCTGCACCCAGCCCCCACCCCAATTTAATTCTCACTAGTGATCCTGCTAATAGGTATGCACGCAATTTGTAAGAAGCAATTTGTTTATTGTACCAGCAAATCAATAAGGAAGGATTGTTTGTTCAATAAACCTTGTGGTCATCCACTCTGTAGTTTAGTTGACTAACAAACACTAGAATCAGCCCCTTCCTCACCTAGATGTATGTTTAATGTTTGGTTTGTTTGTTTTTGTTTTTAAATTATTAGCATATTGCTTTCCTTAGGCACAGCTTTCTGCACAGTCTGTGAATATTTCTGCAAATAACAGAAGCTCCATGTTTCCATGAGTAGTAACCACTCATCTTTAAGTTCCTGGAAAAATAGCAGGAGGGGAATAAAGGAGTCCAGAACAAATTACAGCTGGGAATGCATGAGTATTTCTGTGGATATTATTTTCCTGTTGTTCTGCTATTCTTAGAATTTCACATGGTCTTATGCTTTTTAAGACAGAAAAACTTAATGAGACAGAAGGACAATGGTAAATGCCTAACAGCTTTGGTGATAGAAACATGATCTTCTTTAGTTCAGATTTCAAGTGATTTGTTGGTCTTATATCTGAGCTCTCATTTAATTTGTTTCTTTAGAAGGCTAGGGTTACGAAAGAGGAATTGCTGAATGCTTTAGTTGTACTGCATAGGCTAAAGCTTTCCAGAAAATCTTGGAGATCCAAGTTCTAATAGTGACAGCCATGTGGTTTATAATCTTTCCTAGGCAGGATGTCAATTTAGGATGAAAGGAAGTCATTACAGTGGATCTCAAGGAATGGCAATCTAAGTCTTGCTTTTCCAGTAGAGACTTTACAGTATTTCCTTATTAGCAATTCACCGCAGGAGACTCTATTTTGTGGATTTGACCTTAGGGCTTGTGAAACTTGCTGTATCAATAATCTTCAGGCTAAGCACAGGGTAAGGTTTCTCCTACTTCTCTTTTCTGCTTCTGGTGGGGGAGCTCTGCCAGTAATGCAAAAGGATAGTTAAGACCCCATACTTCAGATGGCTCAGCTAATGAGTACTACTTGTGATGTTTGTGCCAGATCTTCCAGATTTGCATCCTTTGAGCTTTACCCTGTCAGGTAAGGTGCAAGAACTACAGTTTTCAAAACCATAGATGAGCTAAAGGGGATAGACTCTGTGAGCCTTTTCTGTGTGAAACAGAGTTTGGGAAATCTAGCAGTTGCTTAATGCTGCCTAAACTAATGATTTACTGCTTCCTGTAGTTATTCAACCGTGTCTTCATTTTTGTCCTGTGAAACTCAAGATCTCATGAAAATGTATCTGAGGGCAGTTCTTTCTTCTTGGACTGTTCTGGTACAGACATTACACTGTCAAACAGCTGATTTGATTAGCAGGGGGGAATAGCAGCTCTAAATTTACCATATGAGCTTTTTAACAGAGACTTGCCTTCCCACTGTTGTGCAGCTAAGACTTTAGATTCACTCTGCTGCGCAGTGGGATTGCCTCATCTTTACCATATTTGACATTTAACAGTTCAGTTGAATTTGCCTAAAAGAGGAGGAGGGAAAAAAAAAAAAAAAAGGAGGGGGCAACTAAACTGAATTTTCCTGCTAAATGAAAAGACAGCTTTATCTGGAAGAAGTCATTGCCAAGATGCAGCAGCCACTACTTCTTGTGTTGCTGAAAAAGCAGCAGAGACCACAGATATGATTCAGGTAAAGAAAGAGAGGTGGAGAGGTCTGTTGCCCTTTCTGGGCTCACCGATGACATTGAAATGTGGAGTGGTGCTGAAATGGCATTCGCTTTAGTGCTGCTGCCTTAGAGAGTCACCAGGTGTGACAAGAGCAACCAAGAGAACAGTGCTGAGCTGAACTGAAAGCCTTACAGTGAAGCCTTCTCTCAGCTGGAGGTGCTGATGTAGAGTCTCCTGGATTACTGCTTTCCAAACATTTTCTCAGTCGTGTTTTCATTTGTTCCTGTTTGCAAATGTCTCTGACTGATGTTGTTAAAGTTTCATGAGGGCTTTCTGAGGTTGGTTTGTTATCACAGAAATTTTCTTGTTAGAGCTCCTCTTGCCACAGAGATAATGAATTCTTAAAGCATTTTTCCATCTGTATGGCAGTTTGCATCACCAGTTGTTGCCCACTCTCTGGAAGAATGTCTCTTATTATTTCCAAGGCCCTAGACTGGAGCTTAGTTCTATTTGGCATAATTATTACAAAGCACTTTTATGACATTCATAAGTAAAAATTGATACTGTGTTTTTACAAAAAGGCATTTTCTGTGTGTTTGATTCTATCCAGTAACTGGACTTAAAGAACAAAACTTTTGTTCGAAGAAAAGAACAAAACTATCACTTTGATAATTACCTTTTCCACCAAAACCAATTTTATCTGCTTTTGAGTAAAGCCTTATCTTTTGTTTTGTTTCTGATTTTCAACAACAATAAATAATAAAAAAAATCTTGATTTGAAAATCTCTGATTTTTTTTTTCACTTTTTGACAAAAAGCCATAGCACAACCAGATGATGCAAATTCTTGTGAGTCTTTGTGTGTTTAGCCAAAGGGAGAGGACGGAGGTAGAAAAAGAAGCAATAATATTTGTTCACTTTAAGACAGGTAAGCTAAACTTCAGCAATAACAGGAACAAGGGGGACAGTCTTAATTATAGACTCTGCTTGTATTCCCCTCCTTACCTGTTCTGACACCACAGGTGTTTCTTGAGCAAATATGGATATTAATGTAATTCAGTGATTCATTTATAGACCCTAAGGATAAGGAGTACTGTCCTTAGAGGAAGTATAACCTGTCAGTAAGCCAACATGTCTTAAAGAGTGAAGTCTTCCAGAGGGCTGGGCAGTGTCCCAAGAGGCCTCAGTAATTTTGTATAGCGTATTATACCAATGCTACCACCTACAGGAGTTCAGTAAAAGGGATACAGCACTTCAGAAAATGAAAAATAGAACAGAACTCAAGACTCTTCAGATATAGTCTGAGCTTTCTCAATATCAAGCATTTTGGCTAAATCCTTAGCTATACCAAGAGTTGCTAAGACACAATTCTTGCCTCATGAGTCCAAACACTTCTATGGGGAGCCATACTTTGAGAAAGGTGTCTGGTGTTGCACTGTAGCTAGAAATTTCCACTCTCTTGTTCTTCAGATTTTAAGCGTGAGTGTGTGTGATCTAAATTAAAACCTCACAAACATCCACAGATCGGAGGCACATCTGTGTAAAATCTTGGCTTTGGGTAATGTGCACATTGCTATTTTTGGTTTCAGTATAGGTACATGACACTGTCAGTATTTTAGCCTGTGTGGTAGTTGTATTACTTGCACAGATGTTGTATATATCTCCTTGCTTTTTAGTAAGCTTCTGTTAAGCCAGCACAAACAGAAATGTCTGAAAATAGATGAAGGGGATTTAAAAGAAAATACGTCATCACTTGTGGTATCTTTCGGTCATCCTGGAATTTGAGGGATTCTGTTTCCAGTCATCCACTATCATTGCTTACACTATTTCAAATTATTTACCCAAGGAAAGGAAATTGTGAACCTATAGCTTTGCAAAGTATTTACACTGACTGAGTGGCAAGTTAAATTTCCTGACTTTATTGCTTTCTTGCTGGTCATTGCCAAGCTGGAAGAGATGACCCATAAATAGCAGACAAGCTTAAACATTCTTGTTCTGGGCAGTAATGCACTGAAAATTGTGCTCACTTCAAAGTGGATTTTAGGGAAGCGTAGCTAGATTAAAGTGCTAGGTATAATATATAAAAGCCAAAGTTGCTTAGCACCCTGTGGAATCCACTTTTTAATGAAATGCACCAAAATGGCAATTGTATCATTCCCATCGAGATTACCAGTGAGAAATAAACATATTGAGAGTTGCTGTGGTGGCTTCTATTCTGTGTTGTCTCATATCCTTATTGGCATTTTAATTTCCTCTTCCAGCTAGCAAAAGCTCAAGTTTCTGCGGTGATGCCTATCAGATTTGTTCCAAATGCTCTCTGTGTGTGTATTGATATCCCTTAATTATCCTTATTTATATCTAGGAGTTTGATTCTTGTTTTTACAATAATATTACAGGCTCAGTCCATTGGTGGTGTCATCTCTGGAGGTTGTCAGGTAATATATGCAAATCTGACTTCCTATCATTTGCCCTAAGTAGGAGAATATGTAGGACAGGTTCCTGGTTAGCGAGGCGACCATGGTGTAGAGAGGGCAACTCGAGGAGCTTTAATTGCTCAGTGACTGTTGTAGCAAGTGGCTGGGAAGTTTTCAGTGCAGGTACTGCTCAGAAAGAACATTCTCCATTTAATAGAAGTTAAAGGCACCCAGGGAAACAGGGCAAGAAGGCAATTGATTTGAATATTTAATCCACGACTTTACTGTTTTTTTGGCCCTTCTGGGCTAACTATGTTGCTTTAAGATGCGTTCTCTATAAAATCATGGTAACTTTTTGACCTTTTTAAAAAGTGAACTGTGGAAGGAGGTAGTAAAAATCTGCAGCAAGACTTGGGGGCTGAGCTGAGACACCTGGGCAAAACTCATAATAAAACATTAAAATAGAGAAGTAAAACTGACTTGCCCAGAATTGTTCAGCAATACTTCCTGTCAGCTCTGAGAAGTGCATACCAAGCGATAGAATACAAGGTTACTGATGGTCATCATATCTATAAAGGAGTCTTGAATAGATGCAGTTAGCTGCAGAATGTTTTATAAACCTGCTTTCATGCTGTGCATAAAACTATTGCTGTGGTATTGTGGTATACCTGAGGAGTTCTTGAGAGGGTCTCCCGTGAGCTCTGTGCAGTAGCATTTGGAAAGCTTGTCTTAATTAGAATTTCAGACTTCTTTTTTTTTTTTCAAAAAAACCCAGTCAATCAAAAAACTACAGGCATGAAAGAGAAAGAATACCTGTGTAACAGTTGTGTCTGCAAAGTCAGACATCCAAAAGGTCACAGTTCTTGGTTCTTCCCCAGTGTCCCTTGGGTGTTTAGCCCTAGCACTTTCACAATCTTCTCTATATTAAACCTTGTAAACCACTTAAGACGATTAAAATGAACAGTGCCAGTGTTAATTTATCTGTCCTTGGTGCTGGAGGTTAAGCTTCAAGTTGGCACATTGCTTTATAATATACCATGGATTGAAAATTTGTGATATGAAAAAGATAATATATTTACTCAAAATAATTAAAACTGAGCAGTAGAATAATAATAATTATGACCTTGGAAAGTTGTCATAAGTTTACAATTGCTGTATTTTCTCTGTTCTTATTCTTTGTTATCAGTGAAAGTGAAAGGTCTTCTTTAATCCAAATGTATAGCTCTCTGCTGCACCCACCACAGCAAACTCCTCTTAATAGCAGCTGAATTCCTTTGAGTCTTCTAGAACACCAGCTCCAGGCAGACAGCAAGGGGGAAATACATTGCATCACTGATCTCACTAACGTTGACTTCACTGAAGCAGAGTAGGGTTGGACTAAGAAGAAGAGTTGTGAGTGTTTGGGGAAATAATAATAATCCCCCAAACAATGTATGAAAGTATTCAGGCCATTTGAACTGTAATTATTGCCCCGTTCTTAGCAATGATGATATTGGGATTTATGCAACACTCTTCATATGTAAATTGCGCATCGGATTGCTAATTATTTCATAATGTAGATAGTTCCTTGTCTGAATATGACTGCAAAAGAGTGCAAGGATCTTTCCAATGATTGCACATCCAGGCATCTATTTTAATTTTCTTTTTACCTTTTGTTCTTAGAAATGATGCTTTTGTGACCACACCGTGCATCTGTACCTTCATGCCTGCCTAATAGTGTCAGAGCACTTTCAGCTAAATATGACAGAGCACTAGAAGTCCAAAAGACCCAAGTTTCCTAAAACATCTCAGGGAGATAGAAGACTAACTACAGGAAAGAGACTCAATTACTATTTCCACTGAGAGAAAGGATGCTGTTTCCCATTTTCTATCTGACGTCAGAGAGTTTACATGATACAAACAGGGAACAGCAGGAAACTCTCCAGTCAGCTTTCACCTCCTTAGACACAAGAAAATCCAAACATAAGATGAAGGGTGATAGGAAATCAGATTTCACTGCTTGTGATATGATGGAGGAAGAATTAATTCTGGCTTCTTTTAGAAACACAGGGATTCTGAAGCAGCTCTCCTCCTGTGAACAGAGATGAAAGGCAAGAAGACAGAGTTCAGCCTCCACTTTTTCAAACTTGCAGTAAATTATTTTCCTTGTCATCCAAGATGGGTGTCATGAAAGGAACTGAGACTAACTGAAAAGACATTTTCCTTTTGGAAAATACTATTTCCCTGAAACACAGGTTTTGTATGGGGACATGCCATTTTCAGTGCAACTGCATGTAAAGAAATTCATAACCAAATATCAATAAAACTATGCCTTATTTGCTTAGACATTTGTCTTTTATTTACAATGTATTTTGGATTGTATTATAAAATAAGAAAAAATATAGAAAAAACTCTTAAATTTGATCAAAGCAGGACTTTTTGAAAAGCCCAGAGGCAGTCAATTTAGATTTCATGAGAAAAAGCAGGTTTTCTTTTAGATTCAGGAGAAAAAATAATTTTGGAAAGTTGCAGTTTCCTGTAGACCACAATTTTAGTTTCTAATTGCTACCACTTTCAACTATTATGGCCAACCATTAAGCCTCCTTCCTCAGTACTCCATATAGAAACATGTCCAATTTCTTCTAAATAATTTATAACATATATTTAATGAATTTTAATGATGGAGGTCTAGTAAACTTTCTAGAGTAAAGAATACTAACTTGATTATCTAAGAAGTATATGCCAAGGAGGGGGGGAAGTGTATTGGGGTGTTATTGTGTAATTCTGGGAACACTGTCCTAGACTCAAGTATAGTAGGTCTGGTTTGGTTTTGGCTGTTGGGTTTTTTTTCTCCTTTGGATAGAGACGTAAGATTTGGTAAAAATGTCACTATTAGGATTTTGCTTATCAACAAAAATCAAAATATGTTTCTGTAAAAATCCAATCCTGGTTTCTTCCTTTAGATTTACTTAATAGGGTAGTAACAATGATGAACTCCTATATATAGAATCAGAGCAAAAACATTGACATAGCAATTTTTAATTCTTCTTTTTCATTTGTAAAAATTCCAATGATCTGGTGCATTTTGAAGATTTTAACGGCAGAAGCAACAATCACATCCTAAAAGATTTTAAAGCTGCAGAATCTTGAAGAGGCTGAAGATTTCTTTGGTTTGCTCTTGCATACACATCACAAAGTGGTGATAACTGCACTGCAAGCTAATGGGGAAAATAGTAATCTTCTAAAAAGTCAAGCACTTTCAAATACAGGAATTTTTCTGTCTCAAAGCTTTAGAAAACAGGTGAGATGATATAACTTCCTCAACCTCTGTAGTGTCTCTTAGAAACAGGGATAACAAAGATATTTTGAACTTATCTACTAGAAAAGAAAAACTCTTTCACTGGAAAATGGTTAAACCCGGTTCGATGTATTTGATATTGAAGGAGGAAGAGGTGATGTTAAGGGGAAATGGTCTTAATTTTGGCTAAAGTTAATATGAGAAAATATATTAAAACCAACTGGAAGCTTATTATGTTATGAGCCTGTGAATGAGGAGTTTTCGTGTCTGGGAGATGATGTGAGGAGAGCAAGAGAAAAGTAATAACCTGTAGATCTGCAAAGTTTCCTGGGGATTTCACTGTCCCAGACACCCCGGTGCCACAGGCTCTGGTTTTCTTCCTCTCTGTTTCACTAGGGCTATTCCTGTCAGCAGCTCTGGGTTGCCTGGTTTTGAAGGAGAAAGCTAGCTAAAATAAAACAAGAAGATGCTGAAGATAGGCAGTAATCCTGCACACTAAGCTGTAGTTATTTAGAAATTATCAAGTCAGCTGCATGAGAAGTAGTCTGGCAAAGCTGCTCCCAGCAGTTTGACAGGTACCTGGAAGTGCAGTTGCTGGCCCAGGAGAGGTGTTTTGTGGCACAGGTATGAAGGGAACTGGTTCACTTTTCCCCTTGTGAGCTGTGGAATGCTGCATAGAACGCTGCCAGTCTGGCCTGAACCAAGTAACAATAGCTGGAAACTGTGAGGTCTGATTTGGTGCAAAACCCACTATCATCTTCACTATTCCTTCATTTCTTTGTCACCCAGGGCTGGGCTGCTCACATGAGCTGTATGTGGTGGTAGATTGGAAGCACCTTATGATGCATGTTGAGTTGACCCTGGAAGGTACCAAGTACTGTGGCCTTAATCCAGCCTAACACATCAGCATGCACATGAAGTTAAATTTGCAACCCTACTCAGCACTGGAGGAGGAAGCTAAGGGCTTTGTACGCTACATGTAACTTCACCTGTAAATACAGAGAGTGAAGTTTTGCTCCTTAGACATCTGAGAGGAGCTGGCCTTCCAGGTGTCTTTCTGAACCAGAAGCCTGGAGAAATAAAATGTATTGCACCTGCATATTTTACAGTCTTGACCTTTGCTGCTACAATCTAACTTTTCTCACCTCCCCTGGCATCTTTCATCAAAGAAGAAACATTAACCTGTTGCAACCTCCTACCCAGAGGTGTGAAAGATGTCTGAGTTTCACATGTGAAAGCATGCTGCACCTCTGGCAGGACAGGTGTGAGTGGTGGTAGTGCAAGAAGAGAGATGAGGTAAAGTGGCTTATTGCGTAGCTGAAGAGGTGGTCAGCTTGTGAATTGTTATTGAAGATTCATCACCTGACTCCCAGCATTAGACAGGCATACTCTGTGCAAATTGCTGGCCATAATTATTAATAGTAATCCACTGCAGCTACCAAGTTCAGGCATCAATATTAATGAAGTGAAACTAGCAGCAGCTTTCTGTGTGAATTAAGTGTTGACCATGGCAGCTGATGTTAATCAGTTGTGAATACCAGTGAGGTCAGATGCATGCAAATGAACAAAGTCTTTCTCAAACTATTGCTCATGGCTTTGCCAGCTATTTCAGTTCTTTCTAAAGTTTACCTTTTGTCACCATCCAGTTGGTAGGTAGAGTACAGTACAGATGGGTCTGCATGTGCTTATGTGCCATAAATAGCTGCTTTGCTCTTGGAAAATGATGAGTATCACCAAGATTGTGCTGTGGAGTGGGGTGAGAGTGCAAAGTGGCATGCTTGTGAGGCAGAAATTGTGTGTAAATTAGTTGAAGCAGGTTATTTTCTGGGAAGTTTGAACTTGTGAAAATGTAGATATATAGTTCAAGAAGCAGAGAGAATTCCTGTAACAAAAAGAGAGAAGATCTAACCCATTCAGAGGTAGGCTTTTTGTCAAAATCCACAGCGATCTGAGGTAAGAAGAAAAGTTTATGTTCAAAGTTACACATTTCCTTGTGTGTAATCCTGCTTACTTACAAAGGATATTCATCGTGGCTTTATTCATAATTCAGTCTCTTTTCTAGCCAGCCCTTATCAGAAGTGTGGGGTTTTTTTCCCTATAGGTTTTTCTCAGGGCCGCATTTCCTGATCGTGTGCTGGCTGTCTTCCTGAGGGCCAGAGACCATCACGGCTTGGATCAGGCTATGCTGCTGCAGGGAGCAGCAGGAGAAATAATGGTGAGGGCTGAGAAATTGGGACAGGAGCTTTGGCTTTCTTGCTTCCCTGTGTAAATCACGTAACATTCTATGGCTTTTTGACGATTTATTCTCTGCTGCTTTGGTGTTTTTGCTGTTTCTGCTCTCTTGTGTTACCCATGGACATCTTTGTCTCAGGTGGTGGCAGGTCCTCTTATTGTGTTCATGTAGCCATAACACAATAAGAGGAATCCTAACTTGGAGGTGAGGCTCTTGGTGAGCTTTGTTACAACCCTTCAAAAGAAAGTGCTTGGTTCTGTGGGACAGCAGCCCCAGCAGGACCAGCTCACCCAGGGAAAGTACATGCAACAACAACAACAAAAGACCAAAAAAAAGACATTGAGAAAGCTGTCTGATAGGTATTTTTTTTAATAAATGAGTGAGTGATTTTCACTTGTTAATTGGGTGGGTGGGTGTGTCTGTATATTTTGAAGAACTACTGGTGTCTGTGTACTGGTGGAATAAAGACAGTTAAGTTTTCAGGGGTCTGGGAACTTGTATTTTGCTGTCCTTCATCTGCCCATGCTCGCCTTCACAAGGGCACAGTGGAGCTACCTAATGTATCATTATTGCATTATGCTTGTGTCTCTTGTAAGTGTGTGTGTGGATGGAAGGAACAGGTGCTCTTTTGTGATTGTCCCTGTACCAGAGAGCACCCCTGCTCACCTTGGACAAGAGCCTTTAGTCAGGCTAAACTTGGAGACAAGACTTCAGTGTTTTATAAAAGCACTCTGTTTTGAAGGACTTGCCACTTCAACCTGTGGCTGCACTGGGAGGATAAAAACCTGGGGAGTGCATAATGTTTTTGGAGAGATTACTTTTGAGGGACTGTGCTCTGTCCTCAGCCTTAAAGTAGGGTTGATGTCTGTGCTTGGAGTTAAATAGTGGCAGAAATACCATTCTAGTCTAGATTTCCTTTTTCTCACAAAAAAATCAAATGCAGACTGTGATCACCTTATTAATCCTTGCTATTGATCTTTAGAACATGGGTTTGAATGCCACTATCAAAGGCATCACAGACAAAAGCACAAGTCTCATTTCTTCATACAAAGAGATTTTTTTTTTAGGCTGTATGATACAAAAAGTTAAAATTCTAGCAGAAATATTTGAATATACTGTCATTT
Source organism: Chloroceryle amazona (assembly GCA_027560015.1). Lineage (NCBI taxonomy): Eukaryota > Metazoa > Chordata > Aves > Coraciiformes > Cerylidae > Chloroceryle > Chloroceryle amazona. The sequence continues at coordinate 99,923 of JANHFX010001376.1, forward strand.
CATTTGAATTAGTTCAATTATGGTAAAAGGCTCTTCATTTCTAAAAGGCTCTAATTTCTATTTTGAGGATCAATTGAGCTTTTGATACATTGTCCCCTATTGGAGAAAGCATCGCGATGGGAAGCATATTTTGAGGCTATGTACCTTGCAAAAGCTTTGAGATTGCTATGGCTAAAAATGACCAGTGCACCTTAAGTTGACACTACCTACTAAACTGATAGTTTCACAATTTTAGCAGAGAGTTAGCTAGATCAAGACACACCTACATTTCTGACTGGAATTTCCCACATAGACTTGAGGTTAAATCCCTTGGCATATGAAGTGCAGCACAGGAGCCAGTGTGGTACAGAGAGGGGGTATATTTTCTGTTCTCCTTTTCCTGGGACAGCATAGAGATTGTGTCAATTCTTGGCATATTGTTTGGTATCCAAAGAGTGAGTTTTATCTCATATCACCTAGAGCAGTGCCCTGTGCTCTACTCTCAAATACTCCGTGTTCTAACTATTCTCCATCTCCTACCACAGCCTGTGAAAAGTGCACCTTTACTTAGGTGGGAGCTTTGTTGTTATTCTACTGCATGAGGATCTCTCTCTGGCAGGAAAACTCTGCCATTGTGCTAGGACACAGAAGTGGCACAGAGGAGTGTAGGGTTAGGGTCTGACCCTGCAGGTCTGGTTACAATCTGTAGTTCTCCGAGTAGGTGTCTCAACCTTTATTCAGTGCATTGAAATCAATGACAGCTTGATGTAAATAAAGACTGCTGCTTCCGTCCCTCTTCCTAAAATTTAATATGTTCTTCATTTGATTATTTTAACTTTATAGATTTATTTTTCCTATAAAAAAGAATGGAGATCTAACCAGATAATGGTTGTATTTTGAGAGCTTGCTCGGTGGCTGGCATAGTCCTTTGGCTTTGTTAAAGGCATCTTTTTCCAAGGTCTTTTGGATTGAATTATTTACTAGCAGCTGCAAAAACACGGGATTCGGCCAATTGGTTCCCCCTGCCTTAATCTTGTTTCTGAACGTTTCAATTAACGTTTGTCTGGTTTTTCATTGTGAATTGTTTCAAATGAGTCTGCCGAGTCCTGCAGCCTTGCAAATCACTTTCATTTAGAAATACAATTTTGTAACAGCTTGCACAAAGAGCACGAGAGCAAAGAAGTGGGAGACTCTTTCCTTCTGAGCTTTCCCAGGTTGAGTTGGGTGTTAGCTGCTACAGCGTGTAATTTGAAGAACCTACAGAAACAATCAAAGCCTAGCTGAAATCCCCAGTTAGATCCCAACCTTGCTAACAGCATACTCAGGCATGAATGCCACATGTTGTTATGCTAAAGAGTTTGCTCAGGAGCTGCATTTCCCGGGGCTGACCCCTCAAAAATTCACTAGAACTTCCATCTGCTTCCTGCTGTGACAACATAACATTGTCTGGGGGAGTGAGGAGATGAGCTTACATCTCCTTGCCAGCACTTGAAAGCTGTTAGAGGAGACATGTGGAGAGATATATGGGTCACATGTTGTAGTTCCATTCGCCCACACTGGATCAAGAAAGGGCTTATATATAGGTGGAAAAGCCTGAAAACCCCCCACCATTAAACTATTAACTAAGATTTCTCTTTGCAGCTATGTGAAAGAAGTGCTTATGTTCTGCATGACCTCCCTGGCTCTGTAATTAAATTATAAATTTTATGCTCTTCAGTCTTCTTTAAGGACTACGTGCTTGGGAACAATTAAGTCTAGTCCACAATGTCTAAGCTGTACCAGTAAGTTTGGGAGTAGTGTAGGTGTACTCAAAATAGCTTTCTGTTACCACGCTATGCATGTTTGATGCAGCAGCGTGGAACACTGTGTAGGTTAATTGAATCTGGCTTTTAGACCTGTGGCTCACTCTACCATGGCTACAGTGGTGAGGTCCTGAGCTAATTACTGCAAAGTTAGCAACATCATGTTACTGCAGCCACTGAAGTGCAGGCTCACCTTGAGAAAAGCTTGGCCAGTGGGTGCATAATAAAGAATTTATCAAGCAAGCTTTTGTCCATCTGGTCACAAACTCTAATAGCTGTGATGCGGAGAAAGAAGGCTCATTATAAACTCATTTCATTTAGGGTACAGGAAAGTGGGAGATCTGAGGTCTTACAGTTCCAAGACAACATGTTCCTGTGAAGGCAGAAACATGATAATCTGTTGTGCCCTGTTTTGATCCTCAAGCTCAGAAAGAAAAGGGACATTTTTAATCATATAAAGTGTAATTTATAAGCATTTCACTAAGCCTTATTAATATAAATGATTTAACAAAATATATCATTAAAAATGTTCCTATGCAGTAGATGTTTACTTGTGCTAATCTTGCCTCTGCCACTGTACTTTTTCATTACTGTAGGCATGCTGGTAATCCTAGGAACAGGAGTGTTGTGAAGTGCTTTTCATGATGATGGACAGTTACAACTGATACTCTAGTTTTTCTGTCCATGAAAAAGACAAGCTGCGAAAGAAACCTTTGAATAAATAAATAAAAACTCCTTTCTTCTGTAGCCCTCTATGACAAGAGATGAGCAGCTCTTTTCTATATGGGCCTCTAGAAAAAACATAGAGCCAGAGACTGGTTGACTTTGCATTGGAAAAATGAACTCAAAGAGTGAAATGTGAAGTTGCTTTACCAAACTGTTAGTAGACCTATGATCCACAAAAGAATTGCCAGGGAGGAAGAGGAGGTAGCAGGACCATTTCCATCTCTGTTCCCGATTGACCTCTAAGAGACACGTTGTTAGGTGTATTAACTGTTCCTTTCTGGGCTTTTGCTCGTCAAGCAACTGCTGCCAGCCACAAGTTTCAAGTGGTACCTGGGAAGTGTAAGTTCTTGTAACATGCTGAAGTTTTAATGGGCCCTGAATGCCTTCTGCTTTTGGGTCTTGCTGACTGTTAAAGAGCCTAAACTGTTTTTTTAAGTGCAACTACCAACTGTAGGGCTGATAGCTTTTGCAGAATCCAAGTATTATAACTTCAGGTATTCTTTAAGCCACAGAAGCAGATGGTTTCATTCAAGGAAAACCTTGGGATTTTTCGTGGCAGAGAGGAAAAAGAAGAGAAGCCTAGGAAAAATACAGTAGAACTGTAATTGTTCTAAACCAGAATATTTTCCAAGAGGCATCAGAGTCCTTTTGAGGCATGCCCAAGCTTAGCAGAACCTTTTGGAATGTGCTTCATTTTCAGATTGCAATTTTATTGGAGTCTTTGTCCAAAAACTAAGATAAGCCACAATGTTTTTTACCTTTAGATTCCTTTAGGTTAGTTTCCAGTATTCTTCACCCAGATTGCCTTATTGGGCAGATTGTTCTGTCAGAAGCACTTGCTCCTGGAGGATTCCAGCAGCAAAGTGGGAGCTTTCTGAAGGAAAAAAATAGGTGAAATAGAAGTTTTCTCTTACATTGTCCTTGTCATTTTTTTCCACAATAGAGCAATTCAGACGTATGAGTTGAAAACATCACTTAAAAGATAAACAACCAATAATTACATTTTATTAAAAATCCATGTCCTTGGAATTGGAGACTTTGTATTCCCATGCAGAAGAGTCTTTCTGACTGAGGCAAGAAGGATGAGGGCAAAGTAACTTTTCATATGTGCTGCTGTGAAGTGAAAATGAACACTTTTTCTCATGCAGCCCACCCCAGGTAGAGGAGAAAATGGTCTTCTGTTGCAATATGAGAAATTAAGGATAGCTGTTGAGAAAAAAACTTTTAACAAGTGAATTGCTGGAATAGATCATTTGCAAAGGTTGTGGTTCCTGTTGGAGGTGTTCATGAACAGGTCAGACATCAGAGAAGGTGAAGTTAAGCTGTATTTGGGATGGTTTAGCTGTCTTTAAGTACCTTCAGCACTTTGACTCCTTTAAATGACTGTGGCAATGGCTTGTTACATCAAGGGCCAATAAGAACAATTCTTCAACATAAAATGACTGTGAGAGATACAATATTAATGTAATTAATGCTGTTTAATAAATAGCTAAACAGGGCACAAATAGGTTGGTGGGAGCATGGAGAGGAGAGGAGCAGAGAGGCATGTTGAAGGGGGAGAATCTGGAATGTGGTTAGTCCATGGTTCCAGTTCAGAGAAAAGTTGAATCTTGTCTGTCTTTCCCATTAAGTTGTAGGCAGGAAAAGCACCACTATCTCCACTAAAACCCCAAGCGATTTACCAAGCTTCCAGTCCTGTTCTACAGAATAAAAATAGAGCAAAAGTAAATGGTGGAGCTCTGCCCTGTAGCAGACTGTCCAGAAGAAAACAGATCTGCTGTGTCCACAGGAGATGCCACAGAGAGCTCATATGTTAATCTAGAGAAAGATTTAATTGGTACCTTTCAGATCTCATCTGCTTTGGCAGATCCACAGACGGGTCTGGGGACAAAAATTATCATAGCTTCTACAATTTACAGAAAGGGCTTTAGCCATAATTGCCCTGTAACTGCTCCAGCCATGTCCATAGAACATACAAGGGAGTGTCTCAAAATAAAGCTGTTTAGCTTTTATCCACATTGCTGGTGTGAGAGGCTGTATTTTACAATAGGGATGGGGGATTTTGGGGGCCCTTTTGCATTAGGGAGGACAGAGTGGGACATTCCCCTTCTGAAAAATTCTCATTCTTTTTTTTTTTTCCATACCTTTTCCTGAAATACACACTTCTAAATGTAGAAAAATTCAGCACTGATGTTAAGCTCATTTGTCTTTAAAGCTTTCTCTGTAGGTCTCTCACTGTCATTTATTTCAAAAAGATGTTGAAATTAAATCATGGAGGAACCAGTTTAAAGTTTACTGGAAAAGAGTTTTACATTTCAGCTGACCTTTCCTGTTTAATTTTGATATATGCCTAATTAAGCATAATCTGTGGGTTGCAAGATTAAAATATGTCCATAGAAAACTTCTATCACTAAAATATGTAAAAGGCATCGTGACCAACCCAATGCCATACCCAATACTTGAGCTCATATTTTCCTATTGATGTTGAGGAAAATCTGTTGGGAAAATAGGAAGAAAAAATTGTCTTTTGGTATTTCTAATGGCAAAATATTGCACTTTTTTTTTTGTCTTGAAATTTCTCTTAAAAACAACCATATTTCATAACCTCTGCAGTAAGGGCCCCATGCTGTAAGTAATCCTGGCAGTAAACAGCTGATGTGATCTTATCACATGTATTTGTGTAACAAAAAGACAATGCCTCCCTTGATAGTCATACTGATATTCCCGTTGACTTCCACTGCCTCCCAAGAACAACTCGTGCAGCCATGATGTGCCTCGAACCCAGAGCAATATGCAGTAAAGCAAAAATTTCTGTCCTGATTAACCTCTTAGGTAATAAACTAACTCATCAGTTTACATTACTTCTGAGAAGATCTGTATAGCCAGAAATGTTGCCTATGAATCGAATCACGCTGTCTTCACATAAGGAGGCTGAAATGTGACCTGTTTTTGCACACAGGGGTTTTGGGACAGTGTCTGCTGATGGAGGTCTGGCATGTGGATGTACTATTGTTTCCACTGCCTGAGAGCTTTCCTCTTATAGACTGTGTAACCTCAGTCTTGAACTTTGTTTATACCACAGGAGTCATATTCTCTGTGACTCACAGAGCCTTCGGCAAACAAAATTATTTAGCCTTTTTGAAGAGTGCAGAGGCTTCAGAGCAGTGCTGAATTGAAAAGACTTTTTGCTGTGCTGAGGAGAAAGCTTCAGGAGGAAGCTGCTCACATGGACTTCTGGTTAAAGACAGAGGATCTTAGGTAATGATCAGCAGTGGTATGAAGGGAAGGAAAATAGAAGGAAACTTGGAGGTGTGTGTCAAAATTCAGAAATACAAAGCTGTAGCTGAGAGGGCTGAAGAGAGAATCCAGGTGTCTGATCCTTGAACACTGAGCAACCACATCAGGCATCAGGTCTCTGGGTCTGGCATGCCCTCAGAGGCCATGATAAGATGTTGAAGTCCTTCAGACTGTCTCTCCACTTCTCCAAGTCTCCACCTTATTAGATGTCGGACAGGCCTCACCGTAGGACAGATTTGAAGAGTCACCACTAATCAAAAATCACTTGTTCTCTATCCCCCTCCCCACAAAATAATAAAACCTCTGGAAAATGTATAGGGAAGAGAACAAAGTATCTTTTCTGCTCTTAAAAGTATTCTGCCGTTGTCTATGTGATTCAAATCGTAAATTCTTTTAAAAAATGGTAAATTACTGTAATCAGGCTGTCCCATAAACAGGGAGAAGAAAGGGTGCAAAGTATGTACCAAGAAGAGTGCAGATAAAGAGATTGCTGGGAAAACAGAGAGAAATGGAAAGCGATAAATTAGAAAGCACTGCTGTATCATCTCAGGCACCCAAATCCTTGATCAAAGTCTGTTGGCATCTGATGTGGAGGGAAGACACAGGTTTGTGCCTGCTCACCTGCAGAATGACTTGAGGGAGATTCCCCTTCCACCTTCCTAGGCCTGGGGGGTCCCTGGGGGCTTTCCCAGAGCCATGTAGCCCAGGTCCCTTAACTGAACCACTGCAAATCCAAGGGAAGCTCATCTACTTTGTAGACTGAATGCTTTCCCAAAGGGAGGACCACCATGCAGGAAAAAGCTCTCCGTGGAAGAGGTGTTGCAGTCCTTGATAGTTAACTGCCCCTTGGGGACACCCAGAGAACAGAGAGGCTACAAGAGGTGCCTTCTCTTCTTGTTGTGCTTGTTGTGCTTCCTGGGCCTATTATTTTGCCTTCAAAGAAGTGTAAAGTACACAGAGTACCGTTAATTTTGTTGAGGGGGGGAATCTTGTTGACAGGCAGCAAAGGAGAAGGTAAGAGGCTAACAAAGATCATGTTAAGAAGACTGTGTTAAAGATCTTGTGGATGTGTATGCTGGAGGAAGTGTTGTAGCTCTCAGAACTGGTAAGGTGGATCAGTTTTCCACTGTATCATGGATATCTTCGAGCTGATAGGGTAAGTTTCCATTGAGCAGAATCCCAGAATTACTGTAACAGTTTATCAAGCCCTGCACAAAATTCATGTCCCTTTTCTCTTTTGCAAGAAAAATGCATTACAGTCATATAAAAAAATGCTGTAATATCAGAATATTTTGGAACAGAGTAGGTCTGGGATAAGACTAACTCAAAATAGACCAGAATTGGCGTTAACTGCAAAGTTCACATGCTTATGCAGCCAGTGAACAGAACGTGACATTGGTAATAGTACTGTCAGATTAGTTTCAGTCTAGTTTATCTCTTGATCCCTTCCCTGGTGGTAAAGCAGTTCCAGCCAGAGCTATGTAAACCTGGTGTTCCTTGCCGTGCTCTTGAATAATAAGCACTAAGTGGCTGACGTCCATTCGTGTGCTTACTGTGCTTCATTCTGATAAGCTTTTTCCACAGGTAGAGAAAATAAAGTCCTATATTAACCAGGGCTTTAGGGGAGCTCTGTGGCAGAGCCCTGCAAGGCATAATAGAAAGTAATTTACTGTCAAAGAGGCCGATTCTTAGTCACAGTAGTCAGTTGAAGTGTTAATTTATATTCACTGCAGATGTGGCTGTGAGACGTGGCTTGACACTATTATCCCATATTTACACTTGCATAAGCCACTGGGAAATCACCAAGGATGTGGGGTGTGGTTCCTCACAGGGAACACTCTGACACCCAGTTTGATTTAGTGTTTTCTTGCTGGGACGAGTGAACACACAAGTGTAAGAACAGAAAATGATGAGCCACCTTTTGGCCAGGAAGCTGCTATTGCCATAACACAACATGATTTATATGCCAGTTCTTTTTTTTATTATTATTGGCATTTCTGAGCTGCAGTGACATTATTTGAGCTGAACATTTTGAGGACAGCCTGTAAATGCTCACAACTAGAAGATCCTCTTCCTTTTCTGTTCAATTTAAGCAGGTTTTTAAAAGTTATTTTCAGTCTTGAGGTAAGGAAAGCGTTCTCGGTGTATGTACAAGACTTTCATTCTCAGTAATTCAATGACGTAATTCCACTGTTGTTAACCAAAGTAATTATTTGTGTTCAAGTGAGATCTAAAAAAGAGGCTGGAGATAGGGTTTGCTGGTGAGAGGAGAGTCAGTCATTTTCTTCCAAGCCGTGACCTTTAGAGAATGAGCAATGCTTTTGCTGTGTCCATGCTGGCTTGCTGAAATGCTGTCGGAGGCTTCCTCCCACCTTGTTTTCTAATGAAGACTTACTGGAAGCATCACTTGAAGGAGAGAAAGTAGACTGGTTGTAGTGCTGTGTATCTTACAGGGTGAAGGTATTGGAGATCCTCATATTTGAATTAGCTTCCAGTTCATTTAGAAGTTCAGCTCAAAGGCTCTCATCTGGTTTCCAAATCTCAATGTGACTGGCTTTTTTTTTTCTTTTGCACCACTCACTGCCGATGGTGCTGCAACAGCTGAGATCTGTTGATGTGCCAGAACCTACAGATATCAATTTTTTGAAGCTCTTGGCCCTGCTATACAATAGTTAAAAATACCCTGAGCCTATTGTGTTCAGTTGCATTGCCCATATGCATCCCTAGCTCCTCTCTGAAAGGGTAATTTGGATTCAGGTACATGTGTTGTGGTGTGGACTTGTAGGGACCTTGACTGCAGCCACTGGGGTAATTGGCCACTTGGAATTTAAATTGCATCTTTCTCTGTTCCATACTTTGTCCTAGTCCAGTTCAAACACCTGCATAAGATTATGATGCATTTTCAGATACTATTTCTGGAAGCTCCTAATGCTTGGATACAGGTAAATCAGAGGAAATTCAGCACATGGCAACATACACGATTGGAGGTGCTGGAATGATTGCTTACAAGGAAAGATTGAAAATGTGTAACCTGACTAACTTGGCTAAGCAGCATCTGCTCTTGCACAAGATCATCCTTTAGAGAGTTCGAGTCAGTGTTATAAAGCGAAAGACCGGGGTGGTTAGCAAGTACCAACCTTTTTCATACTGGGAATCACCAGCATCTCAGTCTCCCTTCCTGGGAGGAACAGCCTGGAAAAAAGAACAGACCTAGTAAGAAGGGCAGATAGGTTTCAACGCAGCCTTTTCCGGCTGGAATAATGTATGTATTAGATGTAGCATGCTCTTCAAAGAAAATAATGGAAACTCTGTGAAACATAAACACAGGCGGGCCAGGGTACTGGGGAATGCTCCACAGGGGTCGATTAAGAAACTGTAGAAGGATGTATTAGAGGGCTTATTAAGACTTGTTCCATCTCTAAACTGTAAGATTTATGCCAAAGGCACTCAGCAAACAAAGAGTGACTAAAAATAAAATCACAAGGCATAATGATTTCCAGTTGTATTTACTTCCTTTCTTGTTCCAATGGTCAGACAGTAAAGTTTGCAGCTTTTATCCTTCTTAATCTGTGGGTCACAGAATGTATTATTCTCAAATTCCAGGACTCCATTTGTGCCACATGGTCTTCTCTCTGGTGAGCATTTCCTATGACAGAGTTTGCAGTTTTTCTAAGTTTTTAATTTCTTTTGGGTATGTGTACCTTTCCAAGGTAATCAAATAATCACTGTATTTAAGTCATAGGAACAGAGGAAATAATAATAATACTGATGCAAAGAATACCATAGGTACCCACTCTCTATTTAGTCTAGCCCAGCAGCTGTTCTCAGTGTACACAGCTCATACAACACTGTGATACTGTGTGGAAAAAATAGGTGCTATTGCCAATTACCATATCTTCTAGTACCCTTTACCTTTGGTTTAGTACCTAGGGATATTGATAGGGTAGCAATGTCCATACTTACTCTTCAGCCTTTCTGAAGTTCAGCCTGCAAAGGTACAGGTAATTTACAGACCATTGAAACAGCTATATAGAAACCTAATAAAAAAACTCTTACTGTGCTTGTCAGGTTGTGATAACGTGGTTATAAGCAGGGAAAAATAGTGACATTAGGAGATGTGTACTTTTAATTTTTTTTTATTATTTTTCTGCTCCTCTGATGCTTCTTGGCAAACCCTGATGATTCATGCTGACTGACAGATGAGCAATATTTGATGAGTTTCAGAAGGCACTTGTTTCTTTTCCTGTAATTATGTGGATTCTGTTAACGCAGTCACTCTAAAGTTGAACAAATAAAGTTAGCAATGTGAGCATTACCTCTAGGAATCTGCCTGGCTAGCATCAGTCACAAATCTGGAGAGAGTCTGCCAAAAGGGTTAAATTCTGTTATGAGTTTGTGCATTTGTTCCTATTGCAAATGGTAGCTGTATGGGAGTAATAGAGCAGTACTTGGCCTTAAGCCTTTCTAAGCAGCCAAAAAGGTGCTGCATTATCTGGATACTTATTTGCAGACTTTCTCCCTCCAGGAGAAAACTGTACATACTGGATGTTCTCAAAATAAATGAATAGCACTGTAAACATACAGCCTCATCATTAACCCATCTTGTCTAAAATGAGTGTCTTCCTAAAATGCATTGAACCTTTCTGGGAGGATGGTTTTCAAAACCCAGCTGTGGTAGGCAGCTCTGAACTGAAGCCCTGTAATAAGGAAAGAATTTGTAAGAGGAAACCTGTGAGATTTAAAAAAATGTGATAAATGACAGAGGGTGGAGGCTAAAATCAGAATAAGGCAGTTGGTTTCTTCTGTCTTTTGGTCTGTCTTCCTTTCTTTCTTTCTTGTAAAAGAAGCGAAGCAAGGGAACAACTCTCTAGGCAGGGCTCAACTGGAAATCTGAAATCCCTAAATAAATGTCTTGGGAAATAAGTATTGATCCTTGCCTGGAGAACAGAGCCAAAGACATTCATCAAAGGGGCAGATGCAAAGACTGGGGATTTTTGTTTGTTTTGTTGTGTTATTTTGGTGGGGTTTTTAACATCTTATGAACACAAGTAGTCTGAACTTTGTTAGTAGTATTTTGTACCTTGTCCCATGACACTTGCATATACGTTTTTGAAATAAGGGAGATTCAATATAACTGTTTTAATCTCTTCCTTTCCTGCAGTCTGTTTAGATGAAAGAGTGTGTGGTAATCACCATTAGGCATCTGGCTACCCCCACAGAGTGGGCACATGACCGATTTTTCTTATTTTTTATAAATGTTCTTGGATTTTTTTTTTCCCTTTGCCTTTCAAAATGTTAAACTTACAGTACTGCCTCAAGCTCTGTTTATTGAATTTCATGCTAGGATGAGTGAGAGGGGGTTAATAAACTTGTGCTTGGTGTTTCTCTATGTGTGTGCTCTTCCCTGACTCTGAAGCTGCTTGGTACATGCCACAGAACTGGCAGTAACTGGAGTGACCAGCACTGCTCCTTGCTTCTTTTCATGTCTAGCAGGGTAAGGAAGCAGGTATTCCTAGAGAACACCGACCATTTACCTTTTGTATTTGATCTTTGTTCACAAAAGCTAACAAGGGGTACTGATGCAAGGGCCATTTACAAGTTGGATTTAAAGAGCCTGATTTAAAATGGGGGAAGGGGCAAGTTGTGCTCTCTTTACAATAGGTGTGTGCACAGAGGACTTAAACTAGTTTACCTACAAGGAGGCCTTGCCATGGTTTTAGTTTCACCAAGATAATTTTCTGTGTGGCTGTTCTCTTGTCTGTCTAAGCATGATCTCTTTTGTTTGAACTTTGTCCTGTATAATTTTAAAATTCTGGTGAGAATGGCGAAGGACCTTTGCCCTCATTTATTGTTCCCTTTAAGTTGTTTGGTTTTGAATGTGTTAGGAGATTAAGAGCATGCTTAGAGATGGTGCCTTCTGTGGCCCATGTGATTCCACACTGCTGGCTCTTAATCCAACTATGCAAACTGGTAACTTGCACTCAAAATGTTCAGCCTGTGCTTAGGAGGAGTTTACGATAGAGTAAGATAAGCCTGCTTGGTCCTAGATATGTAAAATTTACCCACATCTCCAAGAACAGAAAGGTCAACTTGTGTTACCTTGCTGTCAGTGTTTAGGCTCCACCTCAGGGAGTTCCTGAGACTGCTTGTCCTGTATGTACCTGGGTGTATGTTTGTATAAAAGAAACAAAGATGGGGAGCAGGTTTAACCTGGAGAACAACTTCAAACTTGGGCTTGACTTGTAGTGTCAACATACTTTTAAAGGCATTTGAAGAACCATCAATCTGTCCTTAGGATTTCTTGAGGAATTCTGGAAATGTGTACCAACCTTAGATGCAAACCTTAACAAAGAATGGCTAAATACTTTCAAAGTCATCGACAGGAAGAAAGCGGTACGTGAGGGATGTGTTTCAGTTGAAATTGGACTGATTAAGAATGATTTAAGAGAAACAGCTATGTATTCAAACTGTTATTCCATAAAATATTTAGGGCTGGATAGAGCAGATGTGCCTAAAGGAAAACCCAAACCCAAGACCCTATCTCTATCTCTATCTCTAGGAGTTTAACTCTCTCTATAAATCTGGGTCCTACGATATTCCAGAAATGAGAGGTGTATAAATGTCCTGGAAGCTGACAGCTAGATAGATAAGCAAATATTGGAGAATTGGGAAAAAGCTGACACAGCCCAGCAGTGCAATTGTAGTCATGAATATCTCCCATTGCTGTGCTCTCCTTAGCAAGCCAGTGATGTGGCAAGAGCATCACTGTGATGTCCTGGCGGGTTATCAATGACAAAAGACACTGTGTTACAGGAGCTGTGCTAAAAGTATTAAAATCTGCTGGAGTAAGAAATAAAATAGAGAAGAGACTAAAGATGAGAGACAACCTCCTGAAAATATTTTCTTTCCCTCATTTTGAAAGTTGCTTTTTTAACATGCTAACATTGCTTGAATGAAGAAATCACTGGTTTCTTGTCTGTTATTTTTCTCTAGTAGTATTCTAGGGCACTATGGCTAGCATATGTCATCTTGTGCAGAAAACCAGAGCACTACATAATTCAAGAAAAGCACCCACATTTTCATTTCCTTACAGTAAGGAAAGTTTCTGCATGTTTGGATTTTGGTTTAGATTTATTTCTTGTATAGGATACCAACATAAGAGCAAGAACAGAAATATTCATATTTTTATGTTGTATCCATTTTGTTTGTACAGTTTTTCAAAGGTGGAGGAATTCTGAAGTCTCATTTAGACTTCATTTAACTAACAGGATCTTCATTAAGTGCTTCAAAAATAACAAAAAGACAATGACTGCAGCAGTGGAAGAGTGTTCTTAAGAGTCTTCTACAGACACCTTCTGCTGAGATAATGACAAAAGAAGGATTAATTCTTTCTACCTCAGTTTTGGTGATCAGATACACCTCTTCTTGTGCATGTAAATAGATTGACAGTAACCTGCAGATAGATCCCAGGCAGCAGAAATGGAGATGCCAACATCCAACAGCTATGGTGTGAAAAACCAGTGCCGAATATTTATCTTCATTTTGAATACTGCATATGTGGGGCAGTACCCAGGTCATTCATTTTGCAAAAAATGTGAATTGATCTGTCTTCTCCCACAATATCTCTATATAAGGAGGTCACAGCCATTTCATTACTTGTTCAGTTTACATATGAGGTAGTCATAATATTACTGCAGTCATGTAGGATGGTTTTATGAGGGCAAGGATGGATCTATATGAAGAGATTTAAGTGCCTGGGCATAGCTTTACACTTGTGTAGGTTAATATGTTCATTTCAACTTGGAGCTGCAAAACAGTTCATGAGATGTTCACAAGTACAGATGACTCAATCTAACTGGAAACATTTTCTCGTTTCTTTTTTTTTTAATGTTCTATTTCATTGTAAGTACTACTGAAGGAGCATTGTGTAGGTGGAATTACTTGAAGGTCAGTAAGGGTGATGTCACCTAAAGGGACTCTATTTGGACTCCAAGGATAGCTAAGCAGTAAAATATGTCTGATTTCTTTCTTCACGCAAATCTGATGTTAGAAAGTTCCCAAACAAAAAAATAGTTTCACAGAAGATTTAATGATAAGAGAACAGTCCTGGGATAAGAGAAACAACTTTATACATGTAGAAAACAAACTTCAAACCATCTTGTTTATCCACCTGTATTACTCTCAGAAATAATTGCAAGAAGCTGTGAGTTTTTCCCCATAGTCATAGAGATGAAGATGTTTTCAATTTATTGGTGCCCTAACTCACTGATCAAAAAAATTAGCATATGATGGTTTTCTGAGAGAGACCTTCAGAGAATATTTGTTCTTTCCTTGCAAGTTTATAGCCACGATGTTGCTATAGGCATTGCTCTTTTTATGTATCAGCATGAATTTTGAGAGTTAACATCTGTGAATCAAGTCCCAAACGAGTGTCTGTGCTGAACCCATAAGTTCCCTTTTCTTTATTGAAGGGTTAAGTGTGAAGAAAAAGGAGGGGAGAAAAACTGGAGAGCATAAAAGAAACAATTGAGTTGGAAAAAGAGGAAGGGGAGAATTACGTGAGGAAGACACGAATGTGAAGGAAGTAAAATGGTCTGAGAAGAAGGAACTGAGAAGCCTCAAGGGAAGTAATCTTTGACACCGAGAAAGTTGTTATTTTCAGTATGATTATTCTGAAACTGGTACCTGAGGCTTAGAGAGTCTTAAGAATGTAAGCAGAGATGTGCCTGTGGTTGGGTTTCCCCGGAGGGGTGCATATTGTGTGCAAGATGCTGCCCTCAGCTGGGTGAAACACAAGTCGGAGGTGTATGGGTTGTATCAAATGTGCATCTCAAACTACTGGAAATCACTTACTGACATTTTGTTAGTAATCTGAAAATGATTGACTGGAAAAAATAATACACTCTGATGCAGAATTGAATAAAACTTCTAGGGGAAAATAATCTCACTGGTAAGATATGGAAATGAGACAAGGAGGGAAAAACCTCCCAAACTAGCTTCAGCTAAGAAAGTTTTCATTTTTCTGAGTACAAATACAAATTTGCTTTATTCTTGATAAGGCTGAATTCTGTTCCCAGAACGTGTGCTATTAAGGTGAGCTGATACTACACCAGCTACTGCTTCCCTCCATGTCAAAGGCTTATGTCTCTGAGGTACTCTGACAGCAGCCTGGAGCTTTTATATGGGACTGAAATCATAGGTGACAACTCTGTTTCAGGGAATCGAAGCAGAGAAATAAAATATTGAATGCATATATGAAAAGTTACACAAAACCAGCAAACTTTTAGCAGTCCAGTGGATGAGCACTTTTTGAAAGGACAAGAGAAGAGTGAGAGGTTTTGGCAGGATTCTATTTAGGATGTGCAACTTTTCACCAGGGCTTAATCATCACATTGGTCAAAATATCTCTGTTGCTTTCCTCACCATGTTTCACAGCAAGGTTTTGTAATTCAGCACAGAAAATCTAAAAACTATTGACATCCTACATGCCACTGTTTGTAGCATCATTTCCTTAGGTGTAATCAGTGATGCAGTAACGCTCACACTCTCACTTCACACATGGGGACTGAGGTGGTAAGGTCACAGTGAAGCTGAGGTATATTAAGATTGATCTTTTTCCCCTCTTTGATCTTAGTTTTTGAATGATCCATGTTGATATGTTGTTTTGCTTGGCTGCTGGCATCTGCCTATGTCTCAGAGTTGGGAATGGGAGGGACAGTGCAGACAGCTGGAGAAAAGAGGTGGGAGATGGCATTTCAGGGGACCTGAACCATTTTGCTGGTCTGAGGTGAAAAAAAAAAACACGTTCATTTTGCTCCATCCCTGTGGCCTGCTGCCCCTGGCATGGCTGCTCTGTATTCTGGTATACCTCTCAGTGGTGACTTAGCAGGACTCATGGTTTTTGCATGTACCTACCTGTGTGTGACTTTGGAATGATTTTTATTTTCCCGAAGATGCTTATACACTAACAAGGTAATATATAAGATCATTTGCTTTAGAAAAAAACAGGTCTTTATTCTTTATTTTGTTGTTTGGTGTTCTTTTTTTTTTTTGTAAGACCTTCACTAACCTAATGCTTTCTGTCACTGGTGAGGGTTTTTCCTTTATGATCATAGTTTTCCAAGCACCTAAAAGGGTAGCAAGACTGCAGAATGAAATTTTCTTCTTGAAGTCACAGAGCACTCGCCATGATTTAAATGGAAGCTAATGGCATGACCTCTCTCCATGCAGTCTTTGGAGCTTTGCCTGTATAGGGCAGAGTTAATGTGGACTGGCTTTCAGCAACCAGAGTAGCCCAGCTTCCTGTCCTGTTTCTGCCCTGCAAAGACCTGCAAGTGTTACTGCCTCAGTCTACAGGTTTCCATCCGTACGCACCTGAGGGCATAGCCCAGGGTTGTTTATGCCAAGACCTGCTAGAAGTATGTCTATGGTGCAATTCCTGCTTTAAAGTAGGGTAAGTAGCAGAGGTACCAGGAGCTGCCTACCCAGCCAGAAGTGATAGACTGATAGCTCCTAACACTTGTCAGTTGTTGGTATGAGCTGATTAGCCAAAAGCTGTCTCATGTATGCCTTTGCCACACTGCAATCCTAAGAGCAATTTCCCTAGATGCTAGGAACAAAACAGAGACTCAGCTTGTGCTTAGAAGACAATAAATTAAGGGTCTGTGTGACACAGATAGGGAATTAGTCTCAAAGTTAAGTGTCCCCTGATTCATTTGAAATAGCAACCCATGCTGATTCTACCTCCTAATTTTGCCATTTTGTCCTTTAGAAATAATTTTCTAATCAGAATTGACAGCTCTGGTGTGACATCTCAGATCTGAAAACAGTTACCTCAATATAGTTAACTCCAAGAAAGAGACTTGAGCTGCAGTTTCAGTTAGATGGGCGAATCTTCACAATCTCAACCTTTCCCAGAATCCTTGACACAGAGTGGATTTTGATCTGTGTTTTGATATGTATTGTGCTGACTGTATTTTGAAGCAACAAAGAGAAGAAATATTTTCCCTTTTGAAAACAAACAAAACTTAGAAGTTTAGTTTTCTATTTTGTTTATCAACAAACATTCTTTCTACATAATTTTGGATTTCAATTAAGAGGAGACCGAGAGGAGACCTTATCAACATCTATACTGTAAGTATCTAAAGGGTGGGTGCAAGTAGGATGGGGCTGGACTCTTTTCGGTGTTAAGTGACAAGACAAGGGGCAAAAGGCACAAGCTGGAATACAGGAGGTTCCACCTCAACATGAAAATCTTCTTTACTGTGAGGGGGATGGAGTGCTGGAACAGGCTGCCCAGAGAGGGTGTGGAGTCTCCTTCGCAGGAGATATTCAAAACCTGCCTGGATGTGTTCCTGTGTATTGTACTCTAGGGAATCCTGCTTTGCGGGGGGGATTGGACTAGATCATCTCTAGAGGTCTCTTCCAACTCCAGTGGTTCTGTGATTCTGCTTGCTGAAACTCAAACCTGAAAATTCAGTTCCAGTTCTCAGCACTTGTAGATATTTTTTACTTTGATGGTGCATGTTTCAGTGGCCATAGTTTCTGAAGGGGGAAGACTTTATCCCTCTTTTGCACATTTGAAGAAATGCTCTGACTTCACAATATCCAAAATAGAAAATTCAGTTTTAAAACAGTTTTAGTTTGGTGTTTTTTGTTTTCTATTTTTTTTTCCTTGAAATTACTTACAGAAGATGAGATGGATTTAAAACAAACAAACCATGACTTAACTTGAAGTCTCATTTAAAGATGGGACCCTACCCTGCATAATGACAGTGTACTAGTGGTGTCTTGTTCAGTAGGAAACTGAAATAGAATCTGACGACTCTTCCCTCAAAACCTCCTGCATTCAGCCTTCACCAACCACTAAAACAGCTCTAGGTCTCAGCTTACTGTAGAAGGGCTGGTGATTTTAATACTGCTCGGCATGGTCCAGGTGACCAGGAGATGGTGATGTGCTGCTGACTTCTATTGAGGCATACACTGAAGTTTGGACAATTTGTGTCAGCTGAGGTGATGGGGGACACAGGTTCAAAATGTGTTACTGTGGTTAAAATTCTAACTTTAGTAAGTTCTTTTTTGTTGTTAAATTTTTCAGTAATTGCAGATACGCATGTCTTTTTCGCTGCTTGTGGTAGGAAGAACAATGTGTAGGTGATCCAAGACAGGATCTTTCTAGTCCTCTCTTCCTGTTTTGTAATGTTACTATTTTGGTAAAGAGATTAAAGTCTTATTTCTTTGTGGCGGATGTGATGTGGCTATAGAAGTAGTAGTGTTTCAAATGTGGTTTGCAAGGGCCTTTAGCATCTTTCTGAATTGGGGATATCTCTGTTCTAAATCAAAATAACAAGTCCATTCCCAAATTTCTTTTTCTACTGCAATTTTTCAGAAAGAGACAA
This sequence comes from Chloroceryle amazona, assembly GCA_027560015.1. Classification (NCBI taxonomy): domain Eukaryota; kingdom Metazoa; phylum Chordata; class Aves; order Coraciiformes; family Cerylidae; genus Chloroceryle; species Chloroceryle amazona. The sequence continues at coordinate 118,125 of JANHFX010001376.1, forward strand.
ACCTTGTGAGGATGGGAGCACCACAATAAGACTGAGTTAAGCTGTACATTTAATGTGATCAATGCATTGCACACTTAGCCAAGGTAGCATGAGAATGATGGAAGAAACTAGTGCAAGATTCAGCTGGGAAGGGTATTCAGGACAATGGGATTTGGCAGAGGAGGCAGTCTTGACCTTTGTCAAAATAAAGTGGTGTGTTAGCTTGTATATTTTAATCAATGACTTTTGAAACATCATTTTGTGTTTGTCTCACATGTGGTTTGAAGTTTTCACATTAGAATGTGTTAGCTAGCTGACCATGGTCTGTTAAACACATCTCAAAGATGTTAATCCTTATCTCTTCTTTAAGACAACAGTAAAAATATGCTCCCTTTGGTTCCAGTCTAGCTATCTGGAGGTGGTTTTTGCCTCAGGCTTCTCATTACCCACAAAATGAGGAATTACTGCCTCTGTCCCAGTGATTAGAGTGAGCACTCCCTAAACCATGCATTAGGGAACATCAGCCAAGTTTGCTGAAACCACCCAATTAACATAAACTAACCTGCTCGATTTTTTTCTGAGTGGATTAGGGAGAGCTCCTGTCAAGCAGCTTTTCCAGCAGAACAGTGTGCGCTTGTGTGACGCACACTTCGTAACTTCGAGTCATTTACAGCAAAAGGTAATAACAAATAGGAAATAGGAGAGAAGATATGTTTTTCAATCAGGGCTGCTACCTGAAGGGTGACAAAATGTCTGCAGTCCATAGCTTTATTTGTGGGAGAAGGGACATCAGAGGTGCTGAGGGAGACATGGATGGGGTGTGTAAAAAGGTAACATATTTTTATTTATTTATGAGGGTTTTTTTTCCATGATCTTTGCCCTGCACCCACATAAGTGTACCATTTTCCACATGCTTCTGTCTTGAAACATGCATCATGTCTCTTAATCTTCCTGAGCCTTGTATCTGTAGCTAGATGAAGAAGCAGCTTTTTCTAGCTGATGCTCCCCACATGGTTGCGGTCTTCTCTAAATCAGACACAGAAGGTGTTTATGAGAATTTTGCTTCTGCTATTCTTCCTCTCTCCACAAAACATCACTTCCAGCTATATCTGCATTGAGAGTATAATGATCTAAATCCAGATGTTTGAGACATAGATAATAAGGCAGAAGGATGTTTGTGCCTCAGGAAAACAGAGTTATATTTTATTTTAATATATATATTTTTTTCTCTTACTCATACAACTCCTGCCACTTTAAAGTGGGAAGTGTATTCACTTTTAAAAAGCATAGCAGCTCTCCCATTAGGTATGCCTGAAAAGCACTGTAAATCATTTATCTCACTCTTCATACTTTAACCATTCTAATGTTATTTCATTCTGAGATCAAGGGATGTGCTGGGACAAAAAAAAAATTGCACATTGCCAATTTAAAGAGGATCTGAGAAACATGTGCATTCTCAGTTGTCACAGCATAATCCCTGGTTGTCTGAAAGTATGTGACCGAGACTGAGTGGAGAGACAAAGACAGGGGAAGAAGGAAGCCTCCTACACCTGATTTTGCTTTCCTTGCATCAGATAGGTGGGAACCATCCCTGTGACATGTCTGTATCATATCTGATCTACTCAAAGTGTTAAACTGACTGATAGAATCTTTCCTGGAGGTGACACGAGCAAATATATCAAGAAAATACATTAATCACTCTGGTGAGCTTCATTAGTACCAGAATGGGGCAAAATGAGATTTCATCTCCCATGCTGACTAGGAACCCCTTATACTGCTCCTGCAAAAGGTTGTGCCTGAGGGAAAAATGGCTAAGAATGAAGGAAGGGGGTTTGGGTAGTGATAAGAAGTGAATTCAGGAGGGAATAATTAGTGGGACAGCTGACTGAATCCTCTGTTCTTGAAATAAAAGTACATTTGTTCTGTGAATTCACCAAAAAGCGTGACACAGAGATTCTTCTGATTCATAAAACATTTCACCTAAGAGATCAGAATGAACTTGTGAGAACCTCTGGAAATAATGGAAGCTCATAGAAGAAGTTTGAGCCCAGAACTTTTCTCAAGCTGTCTGTATAGGTCTGGTCACTGCTGTATTTGCAGAGTACCCAGAGCAAAACCACACTTCCCTGTAAGTCACTGCTGGCCACTACCTCAATGTACATCTTTATGTAGACCAATGACTTTGCACTCCATAGAGTACAATCTGATAGGGAAGTCAGAAGGGAGAGCTCCCAATAACTTATATCACTTCTAGACAAGACCTACCTAGTGATTCCTACCCAAAGCATTTCACAAAGGTACTTCGCTACTTGCTTTACAGAAAGGGATGCTAAACAATTCAAGCTGAGCAGCTTCTGCAGTTGGAAAGCAAATGAATGGCAGACTGAAAAGAGAAAATCTTGTTTCCTGGTACCCTGGGTAGTCACCAGTCTGCTGAGCTTGGCACACCAACCTTCTTCTCTTTCCTTATGTCCTACAGCACATTGCTCCATAGCCTCCAGAAGGCAGCGTTCCTGGGTGGTGGGTGGTAATGAGGCTTCACTGCAGTACAGGCTTTGTTTCTCATTTGTTTCAAGATCCAGGTGAAATTCATTCCTATTATTTTGGCTCTATATCTTTAGTTCCCTGATCTGAAGCATCTTCTGAATCTCTCTTTTTCTGAGGGTAGCATTTTTATTAAAGCCACGAAGAAAACACATAGTGGGTCACTTGCAGGAGACTACCATGTTACATATGGGAGGGATGACAGAGGCTGTAGCATGGACAGCAGTAGGTGTACAGTTGGAACTACAGATGTTTCCTGGATGCAAAAGCAGTGAAAGATGATGACGACTCTAGAAAAGTAGTTATGTAGGAATCATTTACCAAATAGTGAGAAGCAGGATTTGTGAACATGATGATTTTTAGTCTTAATGCCAATTTTAGAGCTTTGTCAGGAGGGGAGAAAGAAACTATAAATTGAAATGAATCTGATCATCAGTCAAAATGTTTGTGAGGAACAGTACACAGGGGTCTGCCTGAATCTTCAAGAAAATGTAATGGACTGAGTTTTCCTTTATGACTAAGGACCTGCAAGTTATGGCTGCCAAGGGAAAAACAGCCTGTTCTTCGTTGAAAACTGGAAGCAAAAAGGTAACTATATCTTTTAACCTTTTAATATTCTTGGGATATTAATGCTTAATATCATGTATTACTTCAGCTGCCCCGGGATCTCAGGGCCTGATGACTTGTTTAGCTTATAGAATGAGTAGATCGAATTACCAATATTGAAAAAGGTCTTATTCTTATCATCAACAGTATTGATGGCTCAGCAAAGAAGCACATTACCTAGCACATGCCACTGTGCAATCCTGTGTGTCCTGACGTTAGCTGAAAAGGCCCTATTTGTTCCAGGTCTGTAGGAATCTCTGGGTGTGGCATCTTTGGGACACACAGTTTAAGCCCTGAAGTCTGAACCCCACTCTGTGACTGTGTCGTTAGGCTGAGGATCTGCTTTTCAAAGTAAATATTTCCCAATTTCTTCTGCAGGTATTACTATCATTATCATTTCACACACTGGTGAAGTACAGGACTTACTGCTCCACCAGGAAGTTTGCCAAACTTCTACCTTCTTGCTGAAAATTGGGTATTAATGCCTTGTCTCACACTCAGTGAAGTCACACACATGGAGAGTCTGAAGCAGTGTTTATTGATACATGCTCTAAGGAGAAAGTTGCACAGCTGTTGCACACTTTTCCCTGCTAAACTGGTACTGGGTTTTCCAGTCATACCCATGCGTAAGCCTGTGGTCTGGGCCTCACCAAGAAGGAGCTGTCTTCCACCACCCGTTGCTGAAATTGAGGGAAGAAAGGTTGTGTGTGGTCTGTTAGCTGAAGTGGCATCTCCCATACATTTCAGGCATGTGAGTGAATAAACTGTAACCAATGTTAGTTCTGTCGTGTGATTCTGTCAGAGGTCACATAATTGCACCAAGAGTACTGTGAGTGACAAATTTCCTCAGTTACGTGTTGTAAAGCATCAAGAGTGAGCCGTGTGTAGGACTGATTATTAACTGTGGTATTACCTGTATTCCAGGATTGTAAATGCTAATGAACCTTCTTGCTGATCACGGTATAACTAACATCTAATAGGAATATGAAAGAATTAAAAGGAGGTATCTTGATATCTACTACTGAGGGAACTAACGTCTTCTGACTGATGTGGCACATGGCACAAATGTCACAGAGCAGTAAAATGTTCTGGAAATGCAGAACAAGACCTTCTCTGTGAGGCTGGGCATGCACCTGTCTGACTTGCCTGGATGTCGCTAGTATTTGCCAATGAACTGTAAGGTGGTTGGAAAATACAGGATACAGTGAAGGGGGAACAGAAGCAAATGACAAGGTGGTTTGCTTTTGTGAAGTGACCAAAGACTCATGAGGAAATCAGAGCAAGAGAATACTGTCAGGAATACTTGAAAAGCAGGTGTTTGGTGTTCATTTGTAGTAACACATAAAAATGAAGGTACTGATTGTTGGGGTTTCCAGCATCAATTAGTACTTCTTTCTCCTGCCTTCTCATCTTTTTAATATTAAAAAGTTTTTCTTTTTTTTATATCCACATCTAGTATTTACAAAAGGGATCCTAGTGTCTGCTTGGAGTGGCTCGGGAGGCTGTTTACATTTTCCTGTATTCCTGATATTAGTTAATATTTAGAGGAGCCATTCCTGAGGTTGCAAAGGAGCCTATATTTGAACATAGAGCTTTCTGCCGAATACACGTGTCAGAAAGGTTACCAGTATGTTTGATTTTGAATGCAAACACCTGCTTGAGGCTGAAATGCTCACATTTAGTATACTTGGACATGGTGTGCTTGCAGCTCTGTTGTATAGTGCATACATGTTATGCTGGTAAATATTTCTTCAATTACTGTTGTGGAGACTAAAATTGTTTAGCTGTAGAACAGAATTAGCAATACCAGTGCATTCTTCTGTTCCAGCAGTGATAAACATTTGACTGTCATTATGTTCAGCTCGGACTATTTTGTAAATATTCTGAGATCTCCATGTGCAGGTTGTCATCACTTTAGTAATCTAGCTTCATATTGCAAAGTTTTATCCGTAAAACTAAACCAACAGCCCTTAATGGGACAAAATGTGTGAGGAAAGTGTACTGACAGACACAGCTGAAGAAATGAACCCTTAGAAATTGCTGAGATAATAAAGTATAGTGTGGCACAAATGTCTCACTAATGCATAGTAACGTGTTACAAAATCTAAAGCACCATTCTTGCAGTACTGGGCTGTAGTGTTGTTGGGGTGTACACTGGCAATAAACATGCTTTTTGGATGGAGTCAAACTATGTTTTGACAAATTTTAAGTGTTCAATTGTCATAGTTTTCCTTTAAGATTATATGTCAGGCAATGAGTATGAAGCAGCTGTCATATTCCTGATGGGAATAAAACCTCTCCATTTGTATTCAAAGCTTACACAGTGCTTGTCCTGGTACTATGAGAAGATACAAACACATCAGTCAAAACCATGTTAGTTGTAGGGGATTAAAAAGCACCTGATGTAAATACACACCTTTCACAAGGTGAAAGCAGCCTAATTTGAAAGCTTTTTAAACTTTCAAAGCTGAGGGTTTTACTGAGGCTTAAGTTCTTCTTCCCTTACAGAAGGTAGGCAACTGAGGTTAAGTTTTCACGGCTAAGCTCTAAAGCATCAGGAAAACATCCAAATAGCTTCATGAAGCCACCTAAATGATGGACTCATTCAGAAATGTGATCCTACACTTTTTACATTTCAGGGATCTGAAGAAAAGTCTGAGTTTGACTACAAATAATTCAGCTGCCTGCACTAGAGGCCAAGGAGAATAGGTCTCTGTATGGAGGCCTCATCTGCAGTGTGTTCTCCCTGAGGAAGCCCATCAGATCCCCCAGGAGCTGTGTTCAAACTGGTAAGTTGCTTCATCCTAGGCCTTGCCTTTGTTAGTCCTTGATCATTTCATCAGTCCTTCTGCACAGATGGGTGAGGGACTTATTGAGGGGCTGAGGGAGCAGGATTGGAATGGTGGTGCCCATGTGCTGGACATGGATCATTAAAATCAGCATTAGCAGATTATGTAGGGCTCAGGTGTCTTCTTGGCAGGATACACCAAGTAAATTATTTATATAAATAAAGAGTCATCCAAGACAATTAGCAGCCATAGAGTCAATTGTGGTGTATGCTGGGCTGTCACTCTCCCTAGGTTACAAAGACAAACTCTTGTAAACAAGGGGAGAAGTGGGTCAGTTGCTTGTTGGCCCTGCCAAATCGGACATTGTATTTTTGGCTCAGTGGGAAGAAATTGGTTGTGACTGCAATTACCCTTGCCACCCCTGCTCTAGTGTATTCCTTTGCATACTGATCCTTAGATGATGTGAATTAACACAGCTCCTCTGACAGCAGCGCCTGTGCCTCTTCAGCTGTGCCATTAGCATGGATATGCACGGATTAATGGCATCTGCATGCCTCCTGCATGGTTGTCCTTGTATATGGCAATGGGGAACAAGGATATCCTGTATTATGGAACCTTTGATATTCTTGCTTCTGAATGAAGGGGGGCTCGTGTAAACTAGCTTTGGTGTCTTTGTAATGTTCCATGGAAAGGAATATTTCCATCTGGAAAGGCTTACAGGCACAAATGCCTGGAGGCAGTTTGCATCCTTGAGGAGGATAGTTATGAAGAGATTGGGCTACACATGTGGTAAGCAGCCGTGTGTGTGCTGAGGAGCACTGGCAAGTGTGTTGTGTGAACAGCTGCATGGAATTGGCTCAGGACCAGCTCTGAACCTGAGCTGGCTCCAAACAGAGCAACATAGTGTGTCTGCACCACACTCCACACGTTCCCAAGTGTTGTATGGCCACGTGAACAGAACAGTACTGCTTCCACACCTGCACCGCGGTGCTCTGCGTGCAGGTAGGACCACATAAAGACAATTTGGTGCCTGAAGTAATAAGCCATATTGAACATAAACTGCCTCAGTGGGCTCTGCACCCTCCATACAGCCTCTGTTTCCATATGCACGGGGGTCTATTATGTGCCTTCAGAGCACTAAATCTGTGTCCACGTTAGGTAATTGCACAAGTGCAATCATATCACTCACTGTGTGACTACATAACCATAGTCTGTTCAGATTTTAAATGTGGAAACTCAGGCCTTTAAGTACCCTTACTTAAATACTATATACTAGTATATACTCTTACTTATATACTATATACTAAATACTTAAATACTTTAAGTATTTAGTTATGTTTTTGCTGCTGCAACGTCCTGGTCAAGGCTTATACTGAAAGTAGAAAGCTCTTCTGCATGGGAGAGGGAAGGGGACAAAGAACATCTGATTCCAAAAGCTGCTTTTAGAAGTCTAATTTAAAGCAAAACTTTTCCAAAGCAAACTTCAGCCTCTTTCCTCTGTGAGAAGAATGTTTTGCCCCCTGTACATCGTGTGTGAGCAGAACGGGTTTGGGTTTGTTGTTTTTGTTTTTTTTTTCCTGGCAGAAAGGTAGTTGTTTTGTTTGAGGTTTTTGTGTCCTGTGTGCATTTAACTGCTGCATGCAATGACGTGAAAGGGGATTTTTCTGAGTCTGTCTGTTGTCTCAGTCAAAGGGCTGCTAGAGTTTTAGGCTGCCTGTATTATCTTAGCAGTGATTTTATGTCAGCAAATAACAAGCTATTAGCACAACCTTGCCATTGGGGTTTGTCACAGTTTGTGTGTCAGGGGGTACATGTGCCTTTTTGCTAAGTCTCATCTCTCCCAGCCTGTAGTCTGCTCATTTAAAGTGAAGTTCGCAAACAGCATAATAATGCTGGAAATCACAAAAGAGGGAGCTAATGGCTACAGCTGCTATTGTAAACCTGATTTCCACAGGCTCAGCAGGGCTTGGCATATCAGAGGCAAGTTCACTAAAAGGGGCCCTGCTGCTGCAGCTGTGCCTGAGCAGTTGGATTTTTGTTGTCAGCCTCGAATAGAAGCTGGACTGTGGAAGCTCCTGACAGCCTCCCACAACATGCTGAGTGGCCTCGGCCCCAGCAGGAGCCTTATGTGCTACAGCTTTCCTGAATTAGATGGAGGGTGTCACTATACAGGAGTTTAGTATAAGCTGAACAGTGTAAGTATATTCAGTATAAGCTCAGGCCCCAGGTGAACACTGAGGAAGTTTTGCAGGGGAGATACTCTGGGGTTTCCCCTCTAAGAGGGGATATCAACAGCCCCAAAGAAAGTTAAAGGAGAACAGAGTCACTCATTTAATGCACAGCTCTGTGCTTTTATGAGAGTTGAAGCAATCCTCCTTGTGAGAGGCAGCCTATGCCAGCTCAAAACTGATGGTGTCCTTCTCATGGCTTCTTTCAAGCCTGTGATTTTCCTAATGGAGGAAGAACATAAGGCCTTATACTCCATATGTTTTCTGCACTTAGGGATGTTTCTTCTGAGTATATACTACTGGTATCCACCCAGTAATTCTCCTTTTTTTTCATGTAATCTCCCTTGATAACTTCTATTTACTGTCAGGGCCAGGCTCTCTGTACCTTCAAGGGAGACACAGAGTGAACCATGGAAGGACTAAGCACTTTTCCTTTATCCTCTCCTGTTCCTCTTCTCCCATGTTATTGCCATGCACTCCATATCACATGAGATAGGATAGTCTGTGCAGTTCCAGTGTATTTAAGGACCGAGACTGAAAATGGAGGCTCAAGTTATCCCCAATAATGTCTTAAGTTTCTATGCAAATACAGCGTTTTATTTTTGTATATATGCTGGCTTTGCTGTGACATCGTGCATGTTGAAGAGGCAGATTTTATTGAGACATTTTGGCAGCCGGAAGCCAGCACTCCGTGGGCTTCTGTTTATATGAGTTAGGATGTGCTGGTGGCTTTCCTCTTTCTGGTCTGCATGGCTTTCAGAATGTAACACAGTGCATATGTGTATCAGACATACCAATGGGTGCCATGTAGCACTCTTGTTAGATGATTTAGGCCTAAAGTGTTGTAATCTACCTACAGTAGAAAAAAAATGGAGTTTCTGCAGTTGTTTTGTGTGTCTTATAAATTGAGAGACTTCTCATTTTAAGCAAATTTGAAAATATCTTAAAGATAATTAAGTACTAATAAACTGTCATCAGGGAAGATAAAATCTATTCAAATGCTGCCCATTCTGTGGGAAATGAGAGGAAAACTTGGCAATTGCATAAGGGAACTAATCAGTTAGCACATACACACTGCCCTGCCAATATGCATATATCTACAGATAAGCTACAGCATATGGCATTTCTTGCCTCGTGGATATGATGTGGGGGATGTGTGAGGCCCAGGTTACTGCAGCAGAGGAGAAGGGACCCTAAACAGAAGGTGCAAACCTGTAGGAAGTAGGTAAGGGTGTTTAAATTTTTAAAAGTTGGGGTTTTTTTTGGTGAAAATGCTATAGTTGTTCTATAAGGAGGATGTGAATTACACAGCAAAACCTGTGCGTGGCTCTTATGGGCTGTGTTTTGTATTATTACTTGAATACCTCACAACTTGTATGCGTTTGTCTTGGTCGCACATTTTGCCCTGGTGTAGCATTATCCTTCTAACACATCAATACCCACAAGCCTAATCTGTATCATTTGGAAACACTGAAATTACAAAATTTAAATATTTTTAAAACTCTGTCCTTACATGATTTTCTCAAGTCTCATAGGAGGTCTTCTGTAGGGGAGGAACTGAAGCTGATTTTGTTGAGTTGCAGGGGAGCATTTACATATGCCAGAAGCATGGGCTGCATTTGCCAGCACAGAGCCAAGGAGGCTGGCAGGAGTTTGCTTCAGTTGGTGACTGAGCCCCACCAGATCAGTCTTGCATAACAAAAACTGCCCCGTTGCCCAGTTCATGCCAGAGCCTCCTTAATGCTGCGGCTCCTCGTACAGAAAATGAACAACAGTTACGCAAGCAATGCATCCTCCTGCCTTCCCGCAGCAAGCTGGAATAAAGGCATCACTCCCCTCCACATCTTAAGGACTTACACTGGGAGACATTGACTCATTTCCACAGAATACTGAGTCCTTTCAGCTCTCATTAAAGTCAACCATCACTGAATCAGACTCTTAGTCCTTGTAGTACAAGGGCAACTTTTGAAGTGAGACAGTGCGTGGGGGGTGGCAGGAGTGGAGAGATGTTGTATTTAATCCATAAAGTATTTTTGAACTTTCATTAAAAACACAGGTGGCAGTTTTTGGAGGGAGGAGGAATGACTTTTTAGAATGCTTTTCTTCCCCTAAAATCCATCCTTTTTTTTTTTCTTGTGAAAATTCAAAAATATTTATAGGAAACCAAACAGCTTTACAAAAATATATGTAGGCTGAAAACAAGAAAGTTCTGATAAAAAAACCTACTCACTAAAAAACTCCTACTCACTAATTGCATTTAACATTAATTATTAATTTAAAAATCCCATCATTCAAACACTTTAAAGTTTTAAAATTTCCCCTCCAAATGCCTTTTTTTTTTTTTCTGATGTACTGATGTGATCAAATCAGTTCAGTTCAGCTTCAATTAAGAAGATGAATGTATTGAGACTCCCAACAAGTCTGTGTGTCAGTAGCACGGGATTATATGATCCTGCCATTTGGCTCTGTGTTTGCTCTTGGTGAAGCTGATAATTTCATCACCCTCCCTGAAGTTGCGTTTCATTCTCCATAAATTCTTTAGTGCCTCTTTAAGCCTCTCATATTAGAGCACTTTGTCTTCTGAAATGTCCTAGTTTGATCTGTCATTATGGTGGCATGTCACATTCCGTTACTGTATGTGTCTCACTAGGTGCAACGTAATGCCAGCTGCCAACATAACTAATTGTAAGTGAGTCTTGCTCGTGAGGCAGCTTGCTGAAAAACACAGCTGAGAATACTGTTTTCAGAGGATCTGCTCTTTGAACTGTCTTGGCATCAGTGAAATGCTTCATTATGGAGAGGCATAATGGAACCATGGGCTGTGTCCAGGCTGGGAAGCTTCTGTCCAAACTCCCCACTGTGGTTACCCTTGGTTCGGCTCTGCCAGTGATAGCAACTAAGGAGATAAAAGAACAGACTGTCGATTCCCAAAGCTTTCCGAATGACACAGTTGTGGTTGCCACAACCTTCTGCTCTATTGGTGTTTGCCCTGTTCAAGTGAGTGTACCCTTCCTGCTGTCTGGAATGGTTACTGCTGCCGCCTTATCTCCCCTGGCCCTTCCCCTCTTGCACCATGTGCCTTGCACTATGGCCTCTGTGATGCTGCCAAGCACTTTTTCTCCCACTCTGTTGCTGGCTCTGGCTAGTGCTGCTGCTGGGACTAAGTGAACAAGCTCAGCAGAGCTTGTTTAGTTTGATTTGGTGCCTTGCCCAAAGACCTAGTGTTCTTCATCAGCTGGGAACTGGTGATGTGAACACATCTCTGCTTGCAGCTTTCATCGCAGACATTTCATCTTGTGCCAAGCATGTCAGTGTGACATGCAAATTTGGCATGCCAGTCACTGGTGCTTCCCCTGATATAGCTCAGGCAGAGAGAATAGGAAATTGTGGCAAAAATACACTATTATGTTCAGAGAGAGATTGATAGTGCCATTAATAAAGCTACTGCTAGCAAATAACACCTCTGTATAAAGAGACACTAGCACCAGCCTTTACAACCATCTGTCCCTTCTTTGTCTCTCTCCTGAGCTGTCTGTGCTTTTTTCCGTAACATGTATTTGAAACACTTTTGCCTGATTGGTTCCCCAGGCTTTTGAAAGTCAAGTTCCCTCTCCAAAGAGAGTGAATTACACCTTGCTGTAACCCTGCTGTATAGCATAAAAGGTTTGCAGTTTTAAGTTTGAGCTTTCTGAACCCACCTTTGGTAGTCTGAGCCACTGTGAAAGACATACAAGTACTTTGAATGATACAAAACATGCCTGATGGAAATTTTGCTCTTGTGATCAGTCCTCTCTGCCCAAGAGTGGCATCATAAAGCAGTGTTGCCATCTGAAGTACCATCCTTAGCATCTGAAAGAGTTGTTTGCAGGTGACCTTCACAGTCAGGTCATACTGCTAGCTCCATCACTTCTGACACTGCGAATGTGCTAACTTCCCTCCCCAGCCCCGTACCTTGGGTTTATATACAGTAAAACACTTTGGATTTCCTTCCTCCCCAGTTTCTCCTCTTGTAGGATGCTTTTGAAATACATTTGTGAGCACATTTCTGCTGCAACCACGGATGAAAAAAAAAAAGAAGTATTTCTATTGGAAATGGAAGATCTTGCCTTATCCTTCCCCTATCCTCTCAAGATCCATAGTCTAAAGAGAAACATTAAATATGCAGTGCTGTTAGAAAACTGGAAGAGCCACGGTTATGTAGTTCATTTCATATTTTAAGGATATTCTCTGCCCTTATAACAGCTAGATGTGAGGCTGTTAATAAACAAAGCAAATCCAGGAGAAGATGAGGTTTAGGGAAAACTTTGGGTATATATACCCCTGCACTTCCTGTGGATGTGTGTCTTCCTTTCACTTCACTGTCTTCCTCCTGGAATGCAAGAGTGCTTTTACTTATTAAGATTTAATTTTTAAAATATTATTTGTCCTTGAGCATAGAACTGGATCTGCAGGGGAAGCACGAAGCTTTGTAAAGGGCTTCCTTGAATTTCCACTACACTAGATACTGGAGCAGCTTCTCACAGGAACTTCTTACTGAGTGCAGACCTGTCTGGAAACCGAGATTTTAATTAGTGTTAGGGTATATCCAAACCACCATGCTCAGTATTGTACATCTGGTTATGGTTTTATGTGGCTATCATTGTCATTTCCAAGCCTTTTCTATGTAAAAGAAAACTAAGTCACTAAGTACTCGCAAGAGAGGAGAACCATTCCTTGCAAGGAGTTTTGAGCAAGCACATTTTGACTCTAAATCCCTGCAGTTTTAAAAATATTCTTCTGTGAATCTTCCAGGAGATGCAACAATAGCTGTGAGGATCAGACTCCAACGGTTCCTGTATGTGCCTACTCACCAATAAGCTACTTGTTGTATCAGTCATGATAATTCTCGAGGTTACGGGCATTTGCCGCCCTAATCTTAGCCTGCTTTTGCTATCAAAGTGGGATGACAGCTGTGTGCATGTGTATTGTGAGGACTGAACTCAAAACACTGTACAATGCTACCTGATTTTCAAGGGCAAAGCTGAAGCTAGGTCCTTGCTCAGTTTTGCTTTTCACTTGGAATAAAATAAAATTAAAAAAAAGAGATAGAAGTGTGGGTGGGGGGTAATCAGACAGCTGAGCTTTGTTACTGCATTATTTATTTTAAAACCGTAATACTAACTGCAAATAGCTTTGGAAATATTTAATTAACTCTTTCACAGAAGGTGTTTGACATGCAAATGAAGGAAGAACAAAAGTGATGTGAAATACAATTAACAACTGTAACAAGTAAACAAGCTTCAGGCTTGGGGGCCTTGAGTGACCTCAGCTTTTAACATCAGCATCATCTTAGATCAGCAGAAAACTATTACGGCATTACTTTTTTTTAAATTTCAATAGATTTACTTGTTCTGATTGTTTAGGCTTTATGATTTTTTTGAGCATTTTTCTTGTTGATATGGTTTAAGAATTATTAGGTGGAAAAACCTTGAGAGTAGCAGGCATGATGGAGAGGGATATGATAAGGAGAAGGTTTTGCTGTAATTATTTTTTTTTTCTTTTAGCTGGAATGGTTGTGATTAAAGGTGGGCGAGTATCACTTAAAAAAAAAAAAGTTTCCAAATATCCATTCACATACATTTACTTTACAGAATGCCTGACCCCTTTTCCCTTACCACCACAGATTTATTTCCTAAAGAGCTTTAGTTCCCAGGAAGGAAAGTGTTATAGATACTCCTGCCAACATATATCCATCTGTGAATGCTGGTGTGAATATTTATATGTTTGAATCGGAACATGGGGAGGGTTGCTTGTGGCCTGGGAGTCATTCAGTCAGGAAGCAGATGGCTTCGTGGCTGCTACAGACACATGATGCGAGTTACGGGGACCAGTCATGAATGCTTTCGGAGCACTACTCACGATAAATAATGAATACGTGGTGCAGTCTGGAGGAGAAGTATGTTTCTACAAGTGATATATAAGTGGAAAGGCAACTGTGTTTTTTGAATACCTAGTGAGGTGTCAGTTAGGTCTGATGCAGCAATATAACCAGCTCCATATCTGTAATTTTTGTGGAGGAGTAGGTAGTACAGGCTTTAGAATTGCAAGAGAAGAACAATAAAGTCCTTTGGCCTGTACTTAATGACAACACTGTTAGATTATTCCAGCCATTTCACTAGTTGACTTGTCGTGTGTTCTGGTCTCGGGGACCAGAAGTTCAATTTTCACTGAGAAATGCCTCAAATGTGTGACTTGTTCTGTTCTGGCATACCTTTGTTACCAGTTACAGCAGACGTGACTTCGTTGTTATCAGAGCTTCACTTGCATTAAATACTTTGCATTGTTCACCTGCATTGTGTGTTATGCTTTTACCTCTCTGCATTCAGACAGCCCCATACATATTTCTAGGAACCTTTTAGGTCCATAATAATAAAATAAATGGTTATTAATAAAATATTATTTGTATATGACACTTTTGCCAAACACTAAGCATAGGGTTTTTATTTAAAATCTAATATCAGAATAAAGAGTAGACAAAGAGTTCATTTTGTTTCAATATATCTGCGGGAGAAAATCAGTTCCTTCTCCTGCTGGATCAGCATTGGTGGTCCTGGATCTTAAAATGCAAGCATGTCCTTCAGGTAAATTATTGTTTTCTTTGTAGATGGTCACAGAATCACAGAATTATTGAGGCTGGAAAAGATCTCTGAGATCATCAAGTCCATCCTGTGTCCCACCACCACATCGGCTAGACCATAGCACTAAGTGCCATGTCCAGCCTTTCCTTGAACACCTCCAGGGATGGTGACTCCACCACCTTCCTGGGCAGTCCATTCCAATGCCCAGTCACCCTCTCTGTGAGGAAATGCTCCTGATATCCAACCTAAACCTCCCCTGGCACAGTTTCAGGCCATGCCCTCTTGTCCTTTCACTAGTTGCCTGGGAGAAGAGCCCAACACCCACCTGACTACATCTTCTCTTCAGGTAGTTGTAGAGAGTGATGAGGTCCCCCTCGTCAGCTTGTCCAGGTCCCTCTGCAGCATCTTCCTACCCTCTGGCAGATTGACACTCCTCCCCAGCTTGATGTCATCTGTGAATTTAATAAGGGTAGACTCAATCCTCTCATCCAGGTCATCCATAAAGATGTTGAGGAGCAGACTTCCCTGTGGCTTGTGTCGGTTAAGAGATGGGGCCCTCTGTTCCCCTCAGAACAGAGTCACCTACTACAATTACCCTCCTTTTCTTCTTAGTTGAAGAAGTTCTAAGGTGTGGGGGTAAGACATAAGCCTTGGGCAACTGATTGGGTGGATCTTCATCTCCACTTGCCTGGTCCTCAAGTCCCAAAGCCTCATACCTATTATGCAAGGGGAACTGGGAAGGTGAGGGAGGGGGGTGGGATGGTTTTCATTTGCCTCACCGATGAGGGACCTCTCTCCATTCCCCCTTGTCCCTTAGGTCCCCTCCTTTTGCCTGGTGACAGGAGGGGAGGAGATCCTCCACTTCTTGTTGAGCCTCTTCCTCCTGTCTTTGTCTCAGGGTGTTACTTCACCAATCTATTTCACTTTCACACTCCCTGATGCTTCTGAACCTCTCTACCTCCTCCCTCAGTTCAGCCATCTGCATGAGTAGATCATTTATTTGCTCACACTGCACACAAGTGGTGTCCCTGGCTCCCTCCAGTTCAAGTGCCAGGCTCAGGCATCCACTGCAGCCAGAGACCTGCACAGCTGCATGTTTGCGCAGGAGCTCGGTCTGAGTTCACACACTCTTTCTCCCTGTGTTTTTTGGCCATGTTGTG
>JANHFX010001377.1:7306-34382 GCA_027560015.1 Chloroceryle amazona
AGGCGAGGGAGAGAGACGGGAGGACGAAGGAGAGGAGAGGGGAGGGAGGGCGGGGGGAGGGGGGGGAGGGA
This sequence comes from Chloroceryle amazona, assembly GCA_027560015.1. NCBI lineage: Eukaryota > Metazoa > Chordata > Aves > Coraciiformes > Cerylidae > Chloroceryle > Chloroceryle amazona. The sequence goes on from JANHFX010001377.1 coordinate 7,378, forward strand.
GGAAGGAAGGAAGGAAGGAAGGAAGGAAGGAAGGAAGGAAGGAAGGGTGAGTTTTGTGAAAGCCTTAAAACAGAACACTGGAAAGAAACGCTCCTTAAACATGATGAATTTTATTCATCTGCATTTGCTAAACTAAAAATGGGAGCAGTTGCCATTAAGCTGTGTTTTTATAGGATCTCATTTACTTTTTCCCCCCCTAGAACGTAACAGAGAATTGTTTTCATCCCAGCATTCTAAATGCCTGTAGACTTGCAACTGCTGCTACAGGGGCTCCACACAGCCTGTCAGTTAGTGATGTGTATGAAACTGCCATTAAAACCTAGAGCCTAATGAAGGAGGCCAATTCTGCTACCACTGACATGAACTAGCCAACAAAACCCCCATTCTAGTACAGCTAACTAATACCATTCTCTTCCCTGCAAGTTCCTCTGTTAGTAGCAACCCAGCCAATCAAAAAATGACTGATTCAATCTCCCAGGTTTTTCAGCTCCACAGATCAGCAGATGAGTGCCTCATGTAACTTCCCTCAGCCCCAGCAAAGTGACAAGGATGTCTGGTGCTCTAACAGAGTGCACAGATCTTCCTTGCAAAAGCTTTGCAGCAATGTTCCTAGACCTTCCTAGCAAGTCCCTCTTCTCCTCTTTGCACAGCACATGTTCAGGATACTGTTCCTTAAATAAAATTGCCAGTTCCATATTCACGCATGCAACAACTGGAAAAATACTTTGTATTTCACAGCAATCACTGTAGGAACATTTTTCTCTAGGAAATACAGACCCTCTCCTTATCCAATTCTATGGGTATGTGGATGTCAGCAGAGCAGATGGTAAACTCTTATCACCAAGGGAAGGATCTTTGCACTCAAATTCTTCCATCTGCAAGATTATTTCAGTTTGCCATTGGATCCACAATGTAGAAGCACAGCTTAACTGCTCCGTAAGCTCAGATACACCTGTCTGCAGATGGTCACTTCACCTGCCTCCTCCTGGGGAGTTTTTATCAAAACTCCTGCTCCCCTCATGCTTCCATTTTCCAGTGTTTTTTTCTAAGAGAAGCTAAAATCTTACTTCAGCAGGTTTAATTTGCAGGGAATGGTGTTTATCTTACCTAGGGGAAAGAAGAAAAATGCACAAGAGCCTAGAGAAACACATCCCGTTCCCTGCAGTGCGACAAAGCCTGCCAGCTAATGAAGACAGAAACCTGCCTTTCAGCAGGCTTCCAGAAACAGGAACACTTCCAGAGTCAACTGCAGGTTGCTTGAATTCAGTTTCTCTGGGGAGTTCTATTTGCTAACTGACAAGGGAGTTAAGACTTTATGATGTGTTTTAATGCAATAGACACATTTGCGGGAAGGCTTTGTCTACCTAACTTTTGTTTGAGAGCCTACCAGAGTCACAAATCAGAGTTAGCGAATGGATGATTTGGTATATGTTTTATCCATTTTATCCAAAACAGATACATGACTCAATCTGTCATCAGAATAGGTTTGTATCTGATGCCATCTTCTCTTAAAAATATTGTGGATTAATGATTTTAAATACTATAGTGTATTAAAGTGGCACTCACAGCAGTACAGTTTGATCATTTCTGACATAACAATTGTTATTTTCTGAGGTACAGCAATGAGAAAGAAATATTTAGAGGAAATGTAGGGGAGTGACTGTAGAGGGATAATCTATATCCCTGAAATGAGGTGTGGTAGGTTTCTATGAGTTATCATTTAATGCCATATCATAGGAGAGTACCATGTGTATTCCATCCATACACTTGCACGGAAACCAGACATACAGTATCACACAAAGTCCTCATTTAAGAAATCCACCAGGGCATTATGCAATAAAAATGAGGCTATATACTACACTATAATACAGAGGACAGATGACATTGGTTTAGATGCACAGTATTATGTATGGACTAATTGCTGCTGATTTTTCTTCTTAATTGGGGTAAATGATACTATGAGTCAATCTTGACAGACAGGAAGTAATTATATTGCTTGGATTTATTTCTACAGTGTTATTCACTGTTCCGGGAGAGGGAATTTCTAAATCTGGTGTCTTTCTAAAACTGTTGTATTAACCATATTGCAAAAATCAACACGGTTGGGAGAGTCCATTCATTGCATTGTTGAGCATAAAATGAGCGTATCCCTTACAGGGCACATAAATATGAGTCTCTGGCAAGGACTAGCATTTTGGATATTCAATAACATTTACTACTTTATCAGTATATGCTGGGTTGATTATATGAAGCAACCAACAAAAGCTGTTAGTTTACAACTTCCCTTATTCAAAATGGAATACATTAAACATACTGTCTGCAGAAAGGGTTTGCTTAGCATCCCCGGGAGAAAAAAAACAAGTGTTCACATTCTTTAGGTCTGACCCGTGGCAAGGACATAGAAGGGTTAGATAACATCTGTTACTGACCATATGTAAGCCTTTAATGGTATAAACTCAGAGATTCAGACCAGCTGAATCCAAATTAAAATGTATATATAAAAAAAAAAAAAACAAAAACCACCAACAAAAAAAAGTGACAGGAGTCAGGGACAGAAGACATTCAGACTAGCATGTGGCGTTTTCTGTGAAGGGCAAGATGGTCCGAACGTGAAAAGCTACGGTCACAGTCTGGGCACTGGAAAGGTTTGATCCCTGTGTGCTTGCGGAAATGCCGCGTTAGTTCATCGGAACGAGCAAACTTCCACGTGCATCCCTCCCAAGTGCATTTGTATGGTTTTTCACCTGGAAAAGGAAACACAGAAGTGAGGATTTAAGAAAGAAACATGGCAGTTAAATATTTGACAGATTTATCCTCTTGCCTTGTCAAATTTCAGCAAGTACTTTAATGCTTACTCAAAAAGCTTCCAGCAGCACAGGTTTGCAAAGTACTCTGTGTTAGGAAACGTGCAGCCAAAATTAACAAAAGAAAATATTGTTTCCTGCCACAACTTATTTTTTTATTGTCTCTCTGCTCCTCCCTCTGCCATATTAGTAATTGTTTTGTCTCATCAAACCCAGAAATGTGAAGGTTTAAGCATTTGTTCAAGTATTTTCAAAACTAGGACCTCATATTCTAGATTAGCTAGGGGAAAGGACTGGTGCTACCATTCAGGACAGCAGGCAGAAACCTTGTTGTGACCCCTTAAAGCTACTGTAGCATGAATAACTGGCACCACTGTCACAAGCAGCCCAACTTAAAATCTCTCTGAATTGTTACTTTCTAATATGTGATCCTCTTTCTCCTTAACACCGTTGTGCTGCCTAATAGGTAAAGGCTGGCTTCCTGTAAGACAGACAGGAACTGGGCTCCATTTTACCTAAAAGTGTCCTGTATCTTTGTAAAAACCTTGGAGGTAGATATATATTCACCCAGCATGCCAAGATGAACATTTATGCAGGGAACAGAGATGGGGATAACGTTGACTGAAACACTCACTCAGAGATGAGCCCTATCAGAACCAGTGGTTAGCATGTCCACGTGAAGCAGATGTGTTTGTATGTGGCACACAGTCCAGACTGCTGCAAACAGGTTACTCCCATGCAAGTCTCAGTCAAATTTAACGCTGGTGTGAGAGGTGAAGTAGCACAATTTGAACTGCTGTGGTGTTTATAGGGCTTGCAGAATGAGTAATCTGCAAGCAACTGGACAGAAAATGAGCAGCCAGCCAGTGAATGTAAAGCATACCAGCACACACTGTGATCCTGCTTTGGCTTACAGTCTTTTGTTGTGGGGTTTTCCTGCTATATCCTGTTGTCTTTTGCTCAGGTTACACTTATATTCAGAACAATGCCAGATCTAACTTTTGTTATTATGTTATTTACACCTGTGGTCACCTGGCTGTTAGCACAAACTAAAAGCTTAGTCTACTCCTTTACCATAGATGTGATGAAAGACAAGCACAGCAATGCTCAAACCTGTGTGGGTTCTTCTGTGAGCTTTCAAGTGGGAGCTTTTAGTGTAGACTTTGTTGCAGCCTTCATAATCACATCGATGTATTCTGCGTTTTCTTTGAGTGTCTGGAGATTCCACAGGTAAAGGTCTCTTTCCTGGCTGAACTATAACTGAAGGGTGATTCCTGCAAAGTCAAATTGAATGTTAAAAATGAAAAACATTTAGCACAGCAAACCTCAGCTAATATGATTTCATGACAGAACTCTCTATTCACTACCACTCAGTCTCTTGGCAAAAGAGACCAACATTACATGTGTGTCGAAAAATTCAAGAGGGTTTAGCAAATTTTGTGTATTCTAGCAGTAATATTTTTAAATGTTTACTCACTCTGTAGCATGATGTAGCCATTTTTGCTACTCCCTAGCTTTTTTTAAACTTACAAATGAAAAATCATCTTCAAATTCCTGTTTTTCAGTCAAACCCAGATTGCCAAAACTATGAGTTCATAGTGAACTGTTCTTGTATGTTGTTCACATTTTTTCTTCTTCCTTCAAATATAACTAATTCACTTGTAATTGGAAACAGCCATTCCATATTATTAAAGAAATTGTATCTTTAGGGTTTCAAAGCAGAACTCAATCTTTATTGTTCCAGCCACTCCTTTAGAGAGTAATTAAGAATTTCCTGTTTGGTGCTGGCAGGAGGGTGCGGCCTCCCTATACCAGTGACGTCAATTCCTAAAAGTAGATTTTAGCCTGTGTGGCACACCCAAAGGATGTCTGAAGTTGTCCCTCCACCTTCATAAACATCATTTTTTTGCTTTTGAAGCCCACAGGTACAGTGCAGGTAAGACATGTACTAACTACATATGGATTTCTGTAAACAGGCAAAACTTACACATTCATGCCTGTGAAAGCACACTGAGCTTATCAAAAGGTGCCACTGACAGTGGATATTTAGGTTTAAACACCACCCCTACTGTAGAACTGGGAACAATTTTGATTCTTTCTTCCATGTCAATGTTAGAAAAGGAAATAAATATGTTTGTCAAAAAAGTGTCATTACAAATCTTCCAACCTCACAAAGTTGCATTTTTCAATACTTCAGTAGATTTGTATCAGTGCTTTTAATGTATTTTTTAGCTTTTAACTGGAAGTACACAATGTGCAGATACTAGCATTTCTTGTTGCAAGAATAGCTCAATAGCTCCTCAATGTAAACTCACTGAACAGAGTTAGTTCTAATAAACCGGGGCAGAAATAAGCATTCTAGAACTTCCTTCTTTACTCAGTTACTGTATTTCACATTTCTTTACTGATTGAATTATGTTTTATAACACTAGGTTATATTAGTTACTTAAACCAAAATCCTTTAGGGCCTCATTTTCAGAAACAGTACTATCTTCTCTCAGAAAAAAAAAGGGCATATGCTAAAGACAGAAAATCTTGTGTGTGGTTCAACAACAAAAATGTTCCTATTACTCTCCACAGAAGCAGGATGGGAATTACTGATGTGGGAAAAGTTTAATTCTGTTATTAAGTCCTTTATTAGAGTCACAAGCTTGAAACTGGGAGCCAAATTCTCTTTCTTGGGTGTTTGTGTGCCTCTTAAGTGATGTACTCTTCAAGTACACATTAAATCTATCTAAAAATATTGCAATGGCAAGAAACCCGAGACGGTGATGTTAGACACAGATGTACAAACTCTTAAATTAGGAAAGCAAGCTTTTAGCTTCCAAAGAAATGCTTCTCCAAAGCAATGCTTGTTTTAACAGTTGCGTACTAGTCTTTTTGGAGAAGCTGTGGCTTAGGACAGTAAGCAAACTTGGTTTAAATCCCTGTGTGTGGAGGCTCGTCCTGGACGTGGTAACATCTGCAAAAATGGAGAAAAAGGATACTGGCTGTACACCATTTCTGATGGTTTTCAATCTAAAAGAGTGTAAAAAAAGCACTGAGAATTTGTCTGTCATTTTCACTGAGAGGAAAGGAGGCTGGCAAGACTACACAATGTTATCAATGATCAGATAGGGTGTGGCAGTTTTAAAAAATGGTTAAGGTGGTGTCAAAAATCATAGGTAAATATTAAGTAAGTGCCAGCAATAGAAGCACAGTCCTAATTCTTTCATTCCCTCTTACACAACCGGATACAAATTCACATAAGACTAACCATTTAAGCACCATTCTTTAATAGATGCATTCCAAAAACTTGTGATACAATTTCCAACAGCTTTTTCTCCTTCTTTACCAACAGCCCATGCTATGCTGACAGTATGACTTAGACTTTGATACTTGCACTTGCTAGAAAATACGTAAATGAGGCTTCTTATACTTGGTCAGAGATGATTAGCTCAAGTTTGATTTTAGAAATACCTGTCAAATATCAGACATACTAGAGAGTCCAGCAATCCCTACAGAAATGTGACTGACATTATATATATAAAATATGTATGCCAAAAACTAATACTAAAGCAAGATCAGTCACTTAAAAGTGAGACTGAAGGTTTCCTATGCCCCTTTTAAGTTGCTTATGTGTCTAAATAGTGCACTTTGGGCAGCTGGAACCCATGAAAAGATGAAAAATCATTGCCTAACTATAGCTTATAATGCAGAGAGGGAAGCTGACAAAGCTGTGAGACAACAGGAAATTTTATAATGGTTTACTTCTCTCATCTTGTAACTTATACCATTTGTCTATGTATTTTCTTAAATGATAAAAATGACCGTTTACAAACTTCTTGTTGCGAGTACAGCAGCATGAGAACTTGAAAGGGCTGGCTTTAGGAAGAAGCAAGAACGGCAGCTCTCTAGGGCATCTAGGAAGCTATTTAAGCCATTAAAATGTGAGAAAAAGGGTCTCCATAAACAAAACATTCTGCACAGGCACATAAAGGAGACACTTTGGAAACATGGGCTATTCCAATGTTTTTTGGAATGCTACCTGCACTTTATACCAAATTTTATATTCTTTGCTCAGCGGATGGGTTTCCGGTGGAAACTGGACTAATTGGGAAATAATTAATGCAAATCACTAATGCAGATGACAAGTCTGCAGAAGTCTCAGCCCTGAAGGAAGGGTGTGGTATAAGCCAGGAACAGCACTTACTGATTTGCTCTTGTTGAAGAGGCTTACAAAGAACAAAAATAAACTGAACCATTTGATCGTCCTGACCTAGAAGAAGGTAGGGCCAAGTACATACAGACCTGACTCCCTTGTGTAGCAGATCCATTACGGAAGAGAAGTATTCACCTAGTAAACATGGATGTTTACTGTGTTATTGTGTATTTATTATAATACAATATAAAAGGCTATTTTTAAACAATCAGCATATGTTTTCTAGAAGTTAGCTGTCATCCAGTTAATAGCAAAGAGCCTGCAGTCTAGAAGCTGCATCTAAGCTGGTTAGAGACTTGAAAATGAGGAGTGGTGCCCACAAGAAGTCTGTGCAGAATATCATTAGCCCTGGAGCCATGGTTTGCCTTCTAACATAGGTCATGAGCAGGAGGAAGGGGCTGCCTTCTGAAGGAAATGCAGAAGGCCGACCATCTCATGCTTTCTCTTTGTATCACCTCACACTCACATTCTTGTTTTGGAAATCCCAAAAGGGCTTGGAACCCTTTTTCCCAACTCTAGGAGGCAAAGTCTCATAAAACTGCTCTGAGGGTGATGGAGTGCAGGTAGAATGGGGAGAAATGGATTCTGAGGTCACATACTGTGAGCCCAGCTCAGTTCCAACTCCCCCCAGCAAGCCTGTGTGCCTGCCCAGAGCACTGCCTGCTGAAGAATGAACTGGGCTCTGGGCATTCCATGACTTTGCTAACTTGACAGATTTTTTTCTAGGAAAACAGAAGATGAAAGGGTGCCCATGGGTTCCTCAGGTACTTCCTGAGAAATTTTACTATTTCAAATTCAAAAGTTTCTGCTCCAGACCTCACTTCTTTCTAGCTCTTGCTCTGCCTTCTGCCAACAGGACTCTTTTAAACCCTGTTAGATCTATGATACAGTTCATGCAGTGGCCTCAGTAACAGTTGTACCAGCACAATGAGTTGGGGTACTGGGGTGGAAACAAGTGGGTGGGAGGAGAGTGAGCTTCAGGAACTACTTGAGCTGCCAAAAAAAATCACTCTAGGAACAAAAGCCTCAGGTAAACATGGAATTTCACTGGATATATACGGAATTTGTAGGGATGAGTGTTTTTTTCCAACGAGTAGACAAATTTTTTTAAAAGACAAAGAGGTCCTCTAAGAACAGAAAGTCTCAAGAATCTTTTTAAAGAAAGGTATTTCAGGTAGCATAAATACAGAGGTCAGTATGAAAGGTCTTTATAGTATCCTTCCAGTTTGATGCTGGTTTTGCATAAACAGATATCACTGCCTTATTGGGAATCCTCCTTTCAGTAATTTGTAGAATTGGGACTAGCATTACTTTAGAAATGCACTATATAAATGGCAGATCTATGTGGTTGTGATGTGTAAACACAAATCAACTCCTGTATGCCTAAAGAGGGGAAAAAATGTTGAAATCACATTTCACAGTGGCAGCTGGGGGGGGAAGATGTTTTTCTGTATTTTATCACATGTTCTAAAGCAAAGCAACACTCCCTCCCACTCCTGAAAAATGGTAACTGCTTCATTGAACTGCTTTTCATTCTTCTGCTGATCTTGCAACTACTGTTAGATACTTACTCTTGCATCATTACTTGCTGGGGAGACAAGGAGGTCATCATTGGAGGTGACATTTGTTCAGGATAGAAGTCAGTCTTTGATGGTTCGCTTCCTGGCTCTACTTTGATTGTTTTCTTCAGTGTTGGCTTCTCATAAGATTCAATAACAGGCACTGTATGGGGGAAGGTAGGAGAGGAAAGGCAACACATCAAATATATGTAGAGTTACAGAAAAAAAACCCCAAAAACACCACGTAAAAACCTATAGTTAAAACAGAAAAAAATCCCATCTCTATATTTAGTGCAACAATTTATGATAAAATACAGAATCTTCCAGTTTTAGTCTATCTCCTGATGAACTGTGATTCAAACTAGTTCTATTAATTTTATTAAGTCCAACATTTTTACCAGTCCAAATGTCAGTAGATAAACAGCTTTATGCAGGTATAAATAAGAACAGAATATGACCTTGGTAAGTTTGGTAAAATACACAGTAAATTCTATATCTGCATGTTTTAGAAGAACAGGAATTATGTTCCATTTCCTAAAATGTGAAAAACACACAAAGAAGCATTTGGATGTACAGTTATCTTCCCAGGAAGAGACAGCATAAAAAGGAAACTCTGACAACACAAACCTGGCATGCTACTTGGAGTTTCCATCTCATCTGCAAGAACTGTGGACACCATGATGGGCTGCTGAAGATGGGGAGCATACATAAAAGGAACTGGCTGGACCACAACTGGTTGTATAACTGGCAGTATTCCAGGGCTTCTCAGTCCGTGGCGTGAAAGAGCAGCTGCCATTACAGGTGGGATTGTTATTGGCATGGAAATAGGCTGTACTCCTGGGGGTGACGGTGTAAATTTACTAAGAGGTGAGCTGGGTGAGGACAGAGTCAATCCAGGTGAAGTTCTCCTATGCACAGTCTGAAATTTCAGTGGGGAAGGAGAACTTCCAGTTGAAGGTGGTGAGCTCCGTTTGTTAACCGTAAGGTCTACTGGCTCCATCTGGATTCCATTTGATAGTCCTTCAGCGTTTGAGTAGAATTTATTGTGCAACATGCTCGGTGTAGAATAAATGACGCTGTATTTGTTTGGCTTCATTTGGTCCATGTAATTGGACGGGTATGACTGTCAGAAGTGGGGAAAAAAAAAAAGAAAACACAAAAAGAAAACACAAACACAATTACTGCTGAGAAAGAAAGGTGGGTAATAAAGCTGAAGCAAAATGAAAAAGTTTCAAGAAAGCATTTTAATGTGCTTTCTAAATAACTGTGAATTAAATAATTAAATAATTAAATGAATCAAATAAGTAAGATTTCACACAAAGGAAGTTAGTCAAGTACTGCTTCACTGTTTCAGAAGCAATGTAAAACAGAGGACGAAAGCAATTTCTCAAGGCTTATTCAACTCTTTTTCTCCTTTAAAAGTGTTTTTTTTCATATTCTGAGCTACATATTACTTAAGTGATCCAAGAGAAACATTGTGCTATGCCTAGCACATAACTAGATACTGAAAATCACAAAGTCAAGCAAGATGGGAATTAAACTGGACTTAGAATTTCAGGTAATGAGTCCCAATCAACTGCTTATATAACTCGAAAACAGTCATCACTAAAGCAAGAAATTATGTATCTGAATCTTATAAGCAATAAGAAGTACACAGATGAACTGTATAAGCAATGGGAGAGAAATTCAAGCATATAAAAGGTAAATTCTAAACCTTTGGGGCTTTTTTTTTTTTTTGAGAAATAAAGCAGCTAACTAGCCAGACTGATTTTGGAAACTAGTACAAGCATATACATTTGGTGTGTTGGAAGAATATTCCTGTCAGTAGTAGCTAGCAGTTCTCATTACAAGATCATATAAACCCTTAAGCTAATCTTGACCTATGTGATGATCTCCGCATTTTAGTGGGAATAATTTCTGTAAACCAAGTAGTATTAACATTCATTGCAGAGTACCATATTATTAAGCAACTTTCCAGATATATTTTCCACCTGAAGTGTTGAAAACTGATGTTGTTTACTAATAGACAACTTACACAATGGAAAGAGATGTGAAAATGCAACCCACAGTTTTTTAGCCCTTAGATGTTGTAATTGTTTGAGGGGGTTTTTGGTTTGTTTGTTTGTTTTTTTTTAAATAAAATGCTATCTTTGAATTCCAGGTAAGTAAATCTTCACATTAAGGCTAAGCAGTTTCACACTAATGTTAAAAACCTGCTGAATTCCTTGGCACCTAAAAGACTTTGGCAAGTGATATTAAAAATATGTTCAAAATGGTAGAAAATGAAACCGACGGCAAGTATAAAATTTTTGTATTTTCATACACTCATTTCCATTATCAATTTCCATTTTCAATTATCTTTTTTCCTGGGGTGAAAACTTCTAGCAATGTCAACATTAACTAAAAGTACTTTTGCAAAATGACACAAATGTATTCTTCTTTTGACTTACAGTTTGAAACAGTGATTTTAGAAAATATTACATCTGCACTCATAGCACACTATGACAAAACAACAAAGCTGAGTCCCCTATTCCATAAAATAATCGAACAAAGCAGCACACACAATGGTGATTAATCATCAAAAAGTATTACATTAAAACCTCTCAAACTTTCTAAATTCTCTTTATGACTATTCTTAAAAATTCTATCTAAAAAAATGTTCATCTTTGATGGTAATTAGTTTCTCAGAATTCTATTAAAACGTCATTATTGTAAGCAGTGCTGGCTAAAACAAGTTCTATAGATTTGCCGTCACTGCTTGAGCCAAGCAACAAAACTGTTAGCATTCCAAATGATGACAGTTACTGGATATTGATAGAGTTTAAGATTTAACAGTATTTACTATCTACTAAATCTGATCAGGTTATGGCAAAAATTCAAAATTTAAACATATAAGAGATATTAACTACTTCTGTTAAAAATGCTGTTATTGGTTTACAGTACAAAGTCTACTCAGCTTCAAAAAACTGTTAATGTTCCACCACTAAGCATCATTTATAGTTTGCAGGTTTGTCAGGGATGATCACAAGGTCACTACCTACAAACACTTCTTCCATTACAACAATACTAGAAATGAAAAAGACTCTGCAATTTCTATCTTAGGGAATGGTTTTGGTCAACAAGTCCACCTGAAAACGAAGCATCTCTCAAGCTGTAACTTTTTAACATAAACAGTTGCCCTCTTTCAACTCCTCAAGTAACAACAGGTGTGTGCATTGAAAAAAATAACAAACTATTAAAATGTTGTGCAGGGCACTAGAGAAGTTAAATAAAATATATTTAGACATGTAAAAAATACTTTCCAGAATTAGGAAGAAAATAAGGAAGCTATTATTTAGGGACTTGGTATTTTATCCCATATTCCTTTCATTATTTGGCATACAAGGTTTTTGTTGTTGTAATTAAGCTGACACAGATGTAACATCAGCTATTTTTTTCTGTCAGATTGGAGAAGACAAGATTTTTTCTAAATTCTTCCTTCTGCGATTTTAATTGCTATGTTCCTATCTGAATGGCAGATAAAGTCGGCACAGAAAAATGTGGTGTGGCAAATTATCTGTGTTGGGAAGAAAAAGGGTGGAAAGGTTAGAAGGATGCTAGAACAATGAAAAAGAGAGTATCTTCTGTCAATCAGACACTGTTTGATAGAAAACAGTTCTTCTTCACTATCAGTGAAGTGTGGTTGAAACCTTGTTTGTTTTGATACGATGCACTCAGATCTATCTCCTAGGTCTAATGTTAAGCTTCCTGCATCTTTTAGTACAGCAAAGTTTCAGTTTCTAGGCCCTTAGGACACAGCAATTGCCATTAGGCTGATATGAACCACCGCTTTCATATTTGGTGCATCACCTTCCCTTCCTTGGCCAGGGAAGCAGATGGTAACCCTTGGGGGAGTATGGTATGGGAGAGTGAGGAAGGCTTCACAGTCTCTCTCTGTAAACAGGGAGCATTAACAATAGCATAGAAAAGCCCAAGTACCTCTCTCATTTTCTAAATGCCACCAACTGCAGGAAGGAGGAGTATACTTCATAGCCTGTAAGAGCAATGTTTTCCCACCTGTTCTAGAACTTACATGAAGTATTCTGGTGGAATAGTGGAAAATTAGGACTTCTTGTTCTGTTTGCCCAAAATATTTAAGCTGACACATTTTCCTTGGATATCTACTGTGTGAATTAACAGTGTATGCAGGAGTTTGGTCTGACTTGGATTGAAAAAAAAAACACCAACAAATTTCCACTTTCCTGTAAATTCTGCTTTTCTAAACATCCCTATACGGAATGGTATGTCACTACAGTAGATGGGTACAAAGACTCAGGATTGTATTTCAACATATATTCCTTTACGGTCTCCATTTAGCTCTTTTTTATGTTTGATATCATCACTTGCCCTCTTCAGGCCTTACAAAGCAATTAATTTACTTTTCCTTGCTGTTTGTCCATAATAAACCCCAGAGCACTGAAGAAACTGGAGCACAAAGAAACTGGAAAATAAATCAAAGGACCTTCCCGTACTTTTGAGTCATATCCATGTGGCTCACACAACTAAACCAATAAACCCAAAAGAAGATTCACCATGTTTTTCCTCCTGAAAATCTATCAAGAAGAAAGACTGGCCAAGTATGTCATAAGCACACCTATCACCACCCAGAAGACTGCTGCTTCCCCAAAGGGACACTTATCAAGCACTAATCTGCTATAATTTGCTAAATTCTGTCACACTACCACAGTGAAACATCATCTTTGTTGTACAGGCTAATAAATTTTGAAGCAATTCAACAAGTCTTTCATAAACTACATAACCTTATCAATTTTATCTGACAAATTTAGCCAGCCTCTTGCAAAAAAAACCCACCAAAACCACAAACAAACCAAAAAATGTGAAAAAACTGCTTACATACTCCCACTATCTGTCAAATCAGGATCATGTAAAAGGATGAACAGTATTTAATCCAAATAGTAGCTAACACATGAGAACACATTCTCATCACATTAAATTCATATTCCAGCACACTCCATAAGACCTCAGTCTCTCACGTAGCACATAGCTATCTTGAAAAACATGTGGAACAAGTAGTTTTGGGACTGATGAAAGGACAGTGAAAAACTGTTTGTTTCAATTCAAAGAAAAAATGGCAACACATGAAAAAAGCAAGTTCTTTCACTGCAACTGGTACTTGTCCAAATGTTTAAATAAGTTCTTGCAGCAAATATTCAGGTAGGACTCATGACTTTGTTGCTAATTCATTAAGAACTATCATAATATGTGTTCAATAATTCAATTCAATAAATAGCATGAGCTGTGGGGTAGAGTGTTGAAATACTGTGAGTGCAAGCTTCAGTCATCTAAGAAGTACGGTTAATCCTTACAGCCACACCTCCTGAAATACAGTGGTGTCAAAACCGTAATTTGTTTCCTTATACCACCCCAACTAATGGGATTTTTTGAAGACAGACTTTATACCTACAGACAGTGTATATTAGGTAAAATAACAAATAATCCCTAAGGGGCTTGATTTATTTTGGCCTCTAATGACACCATCAGAATGAAAGTTACAGTACATGTAAATCCTGATTTTTTTTCTGAGTTATGTCAGCCTACAGTGAACTGAATGCTATGCTTACCACCTCCAAAACATCTTGCTAAGTGTTTCTCCTTCCATCGCTCAAAAGAAGGTCAAGAAAACTAACTTGCTCAGGGGCTGTTACCAGTTACATGTTCTCTCCATACCATAAGTTTTCCCTTTAGAGGTGTCCCCAAAGCAGTTTCTGCTGGGGAGCTGTGGAATCAGGGGTCCAAGGAAGCCTCAAGACCAAGAAGTGCTGGGGAAGCCAGAACCTTGAGGGCTTGGGGCTAAACAGCCTGGGTGTGTACAGAAGATGAAAAACACTCCTCAGACGGCGGCAAAACAGAGTAATCTCCATGAAGGGAACCTCACTCAAAAAAATGTCCTTTCCCCTGAACTTTCTGCTTTTCCTTTTGTGATTTTTTTTTCCACTAGGAATAACAAAAAGAAAAACATACAGATTTGGTAAAATGTTCTTAATAGTCTCTAATGGCTGGTCAGAGTTAGGACACTGATTTGTAACATCCAAAATGACTCCACAGGTCCAAGGCACGGAAGGTACCACAGGTCTGCAAGGAGCATGTGGTATAGAATAAGCAACGTATGGAACTACAGTCTTGAAATGCACTTGGCTCACAAATGCTTCCTTGTTCTTCCTAATGGAATTTTTCCTTTGTTTGGAGAAGTCTGCTCACTCCTCTCCTGGTCAGCCTGGTGAGGGACCGACCCTGTCCATCTTGCAGAATCACACAGTTGTCCGGGGCAGGATCTTGAGTCTCTCATGTGCACCACCCGAAGCCATTGCAGAACCTTCTTTGGGAGATGAAGGCAGATGTGTACAAAAAACAGCCATACACAGTGTCTCTGCAGCCATCTTCTGCTACATGTGTAATGACACTTACTGTAAATGTGGCCCATTTTCCACCTTTGATGGATACCATTAGATGGCCTTAGACAACTGTAGATAATCACTACTCATCTTAATAAGCTTATGAAGTAATTGTGATTCAAGTGACAGACTGGTCAGTATTAAGGTTCTTTCTTCACCCAAATACTGGAATTTGTCATACTAACACTCTCAGTGGTAGATCAGTTATTTTTCTATCATTGCACTCAAGTAAATAAACCCCATGAAAGTCAGGCTGTAATTTTAAAATGCATATAAATTTAACTCTCAAGAAGTGTTATTAATAGCACTGAAGAAATCAAACCACTTACAGATGCATTTGACAATTATTCTACGTTTTAAATAAAACAGGAAGCAAACTTTTAACTGAAAGATGCTGTTTCAGCTTGAGTTTAATGCACTTTATGCCTTCACCCTTTTAATTGATCGGCCTTTCTAGATGTGTGGTTTGATGTTACATTTAATCTGATCTTATTGCAGGCTATTGCTGAAAGGGGAGGTCCCATTCCCTTCTTGTCCTCCCTCTCCTTGCTCTAGAATTGAGCAGCTGCATAGAATGAGTCAGATCAGTTTCCTGATCTGATCAAAAAAGAAGGGCATTTTTGGTGAGTTAGCAATTCTGACCATTCAGTGAGCTGATCCAAATCATTCTGGCCACACAATTTCTCCACGGCATACAGGAGAGACACAAAGCTGGAAAGGAGGGAGAAAACCCTGAACCTTCCAGCTGCCTGCAGCTGAATAGGTGAAGTATACACTAAACAGCTTCCTAAGGCTGTAATTTCCCTGGCAGCCTAACTCATCACAATTCCCACTGTCCTCCTCCCAGCTACATATTCCTAATCTTGCTTATCAGACTCTTCTGAGATGATCCTACATACCAAGGTGATGGAAAAATAACCGAATTAGAAAGAAAGGTCTTCCCCTTTTTTCCCCATTCCTCCTCTATTGTCCTGGTTCTCATCTCTTCACCTGGTAAGGTAATGCACCTGGTTTACCCAGAAAAAAGCCAGTGAGTTTTTTTGCCGGGATTAATTTTCTGCTGAGTGCAGAGATAGCCCCAGGCACATGCTGTCAAGACCAAGAGAGAACAGAAAAGGGGACAATGAGAAGCTGTTCATTTAGTTCAAAGGTGTAACACTGAAACCACTTCACTGCGAAGTCTGGCAACTTAATTTCAACCCATCTCCGTCAGCAGCATGAGCTAAAGAGATCATATTTGCACTGCCGTGGCTGAGGAGCACTTGGATGCTCTCTCCTCTGCTCTGGGAATGGGAGAACCAGCAGAGGTAGCATGGCATGTTATTAAGGGCAGTACATTCATAAACTATGGAAAAAGTTTAACTAGAATGTGAATTTGTTTGCCATAAGAGCAAAATACAGCTTCACAGAATTTCCTAAGCTAGTCCAAAGCTTAGAGAAACCTTGGTATGAATTTAAAAGTGGCAAATGCAAAGAGTAATATATTTTAGAAGTCTTACCACTGAAACAGGCTCCATGGCTTCTTGCTTGATAGGGACTGGGTCAAACATTAGCATCTTTTTTATTCACGTGTTCTGATGCCTCTGATGTTCTGGCCTGCAGGGAAAAGAAAAAGTGTTAGAAAGCCACAGGAAATCATGCAATCAACTTTCTGAATTGTAGAGAAATTACTAATTTCTCAGATTAATGTGAGTAATTATCCATCTCTAACGTACTTAAAATATTTGTCTGGGTTTCATGTAAATATTACAGTTATTTTAAGATTATTCTTTCCCAACTGCTATTGAAACAAAGGGACATGTGCTCACTTTAGGTTAATTTGAATTTTTATTGTTTATATCAGCATACCAGGATTACAGAATTGTTACTTGCATTAGCTGTCAAGTGTGTAAACACACCACAGTTTAGACTAGACATTTCTCACAAGTATGACAACCTCAGGATAACCTTGTTTATACAAGTGAAATGATTTTGGAGACGGTATCTCTTTTCTAATGGTCCTGATAGAAAAATTGAAACTTTCACATATAGTGACATTGAAATCAATGCAAAAGTATCAAAATCCAGGACTAATTTGGAGAGGTACATTCTACATGCTGCAATGACTTAACATAAAAAATACATTAGTTATTTCCCTGAGATAATAATCTACTGGCAATTTAACAACAATTTGTGCTAACTGTGCAAAAGAAAAGCACTTAAAAAAATCTGTTTGTATTCCATGAAGGTTCACTTGTTTGGTTTTTTTTCAACAGACTGCTCAAAGTCACTCCAACTTATCTCAAATTTCCTGAAATAAAAGTATTTAGCATAAAGCATGTCATAACTTAACTATACTACACATTTCCCATGGTCAACATGGAAAGATGCTGTGAAAGAATTACCTTGTCTGGGTAAAGCCATACAGGTACAGTGTAAAAACCAAGAGAAGCAAAGCAAAGTCGTTCTCAATGACATTTAGATGTTGGCAAGCTTTTAGTAAATCACTTGAGGTATACGTTACATGGCTGATGTTAAAGGAGCAAGTTCTGACCATGCAGTGTGTGGTTCACAGCCCCTGCCTGGAAGTGCTATGACCGTTATGGAGGACAAAAAAAAAAATGTACATGAATTCAGTTTTGACCAGCAGATGGCACTGGGAAGAAACAAATACAGCCAGACTACATCATCCAGACAATTTCATCCTGAGGAAGTACGCTAAAGGCTCAGCGACGGTTTTGTAGTTATGGCCAGAAAATTCGTCCAGAAATTGAAATGAAAATTTTAAGATGTACCTACTCAAATTAAAACGATTTTAATAAGCCTACACTAATGAACAATCCTGCAATTGACTATCACATGTGCTTACAAATAAAAAATTGTTAAGAGCTTCTGGAGAAAGATGGCATGAGGTGCTAAAAGTCAATCATTACTTAGGTATATGAATAAAGTTTAAAGACTTGTGGAAATATATTACAACAGTGTACATTTTGAATAATGGAAACAAGTATCAAAAGTACATTAAAGTAATTCATAAAGTAAATTCATAATTTGTCTTACAAAGGTCTGACAAAAACAAATTGAAAAAAAAAAGATGAAATAGAGCAGCTCAATGGAATTTTCAGTTTAACCTTAACATCTAGTTTTGTTTTAGAAGCAGTTGTGTAAGATGGCACTATTTGCTAAAGGTGGTGATAATTTTGTAAATACTTCAAATATGTTTATGAGAAGGTTATTAGTGATACTGTGGTTTTTTTTTAATGGTTATTTCTTTCAGGGTTTTAACATTTCACATAGCTAGAACTAATGTTTCAGACGACCATATTCCCAGAAATTTATCCACATTATCTATGCATTAAATGTATGTATGTGTATCTATGCATCACTCACACGTTCCCAAATATATATCTGCATTGTGAGAACAGAAAAAAAAAGTTGTACTTTAAAACATGAGAAAAATGTTTACAGTAAAATGAAGCCTCTTGGACCTCACATACAAGTTGGAACTACTTGCTTTTAGGTTTCCAGAAACTTTCAATTTTTCATTTAGATGTGCATAGATAAAAGTGACATACCAATTTGTACTTTAGTGAAGGAAGAAAGGAGGAAAAGAAAAAGGAAAATGAAAAGGAAAAGATAACAGGAGAAAAAGGAAAAAAAGGAAAAGGTGTGTTCCAAGTAAGCAGTCATGCTCCCAGGCTATTCTTTTTGTCATTTTAAAACTGGGATTTTCTTCAGTTTAAGAGTTACTCTTTTTCATCTTTTGCTCCAAGAAAGTGTGTGAAAGACAATACACATTTCACATGTCATGCTACACATTTGTTTCCTCAGAGGGCTCTAACTTACTGTGTAGGAATTAGCCTGACATTTACAACAGAAAGTGTACTGCACTTATAAAAGTGAAAAGTAATTCTCAATCTTTCTCAGCTGCAGTCATCTAACAACAGCAGAGGAAAATGTTACTTTTATTGCTGCATCATAGTACAGAGAATGAGCATTTCTTTACCACGTTATTCTTAAGTGGTAGGTTTCTTTTCCCCATTTGATAGTGTCTGGAAAACAATTTTCAAGAAAGGAAAATTAATTAACATTTAACACTCGGCCCTGTCAGTCCAGATGAGAGGGTCAAATTCTTATTTGGTGGAAACTGATAGAGCTGCTATAAACTAGTTTTGGCTCTGTCATTTAAAAATTACCTTAGAAGGAAATGTTTCTAAGGCTGCAAATAAACTTGAAAAACAATTCTCATTGTATTTAAAAATAATGCTCCAAACTGATTGCTTGGACCACATTCACAAGCAAATATGTACATGCACACTCATGCAAGTAACGTATGCTACCTCTACTAAGATGTCGGCAGCTTTTCTTAGTCTATTTGTAAAATCATGCCTACTAACTCAAAAGCTCCCAAAGTCTCTCTCCTCAACATTTGATAAGGGGGCAATAGGGAAAGTAAACAGTCTTATCTGTTTCTATTACTGAGGAATGAAAAAACAGTTGGGTTCTACTTTATACACTGATTTCATAATGTACTTGTTTGACAGACCACAAATTGTTTAGTAAATAAAACTAATTTCTGTAAAATCAGAATACCATCTCTCATTCCTGAGGTACTGTGTTAAAAACAGTGAGGAGGCAACAATACATTCATATTAAGCATATTAAAAAAATAAAGGCCTTTGTCTTTCAGGTTATTAGATAAACTATTTTGCATTAAAGTGGGTTTTTTTTCATGTGGGTTAAAAGAATTTAAAATGCATGTAATCTGAAACTAAATAATTAACTACAATCCAGTAGGCAAACATTCCGCCCTCTCTTTTTTTGCTCTCCCTCTTTTTTTCTGCAAACAAGCCACACAGTTTTACTTTCTCGCCTCCTCCCATTCACTCCACCCTGTGGATCTCTGCCAAGTCAGTCCAACTTGTCCAAACAGGACATGGCTTTTGATAAGATTTTGCTCACACCCTGTACTTCAGAAAGACAAATGAAGCAATTGGTTTTTGTATGCAAATAAGGACAGGTGCAAGGTAAAGTCCAGGCAAAGTCCCTCAGTATTTTCCTATCTGAAGTCCAGTAAAGACAGCAAGCCCAGAAAAGCACAGACTCTGTCCTTACAACCAAATCTGCAGTGAAGTATCCCTTCCAGAAGCGAAGTTCATCATTGGTAGAGCTCATTCCCATGTCAGGATTGAAGACCTCCTGGCATTAACTTCCTGACAGGTATGGTTTACTATTTCAGAGATATAATTAAGAGTAAATGAAAGCTTAAAGGTACTTAACATGTATTCTGACAATAAAGACTTGTACAGATTATTTACCCTGGATGAAATAAACAAAGTGGTTAAATACTGCACCCAGACTTCGCATCTGCACTGCAGAGCTGCTGAAGAAAAGCAACCACATTGCAGCTACTCTCTGTACATCTACCTTTTCAAGGTCCACCAGCTGCAGACCTGTCATAAAAGGGTGGGGTGAAGGGTCAGTTTTGACTGTGCGTAACACACTTTGCCTGTGCATAACACACTTTGCCTGTGCATTTGACTCTTAACATAGAGCCTTTGCTCTCATCAAACACCTGGAGGAGCAGTCAGTGACCTGACTCTTGGTGTGGACAGGGTGGTGGTGACCATAAATTCTGCTTCTCTTCACCCTGCATGAAAGCATGCATGGGGTTTGATTCCTCAGTCTTTGTGCCTGGTGGAAGCAAGGAATGCAGCCCTGTGGTACAGTGAAGTTTAGTCTAGAAGCTTCAAGGTATGCTTGTTATTGTTGGTATAATCACAGAATAATGTAATGTATCTCCTAAATTAGTACTTTGTGAGTACCCTCTGCAAAGACACTGCAGCTCTTGCAGCGCTGTTGTTATCTCGCAGCCAACATAAGTCATGTGGACAAAGCTCTTCAGTCCAAGCCCCTTGGGACTTAGGCCGTTGCTCTGAAACTATTACTTCTTCTGTGAACTACAGTCAAACTTCCCCTGATACTACGGCAAGTGATAACATCAGAAGACTCTCCACTGATGAAATCCAAAGGGTGGAGAGATTTTCTGAACCTGGGTGAGAAGTTTTCTTCAGTGGAACCGTGAAAGGGAGTCTGAGAGAAAAACCCGTTTCTGAGTGCAGGGTCTGCTGGAAAAGGTATAGAAAATGTTTACCAGGGCTAGTAACAAGATGTGTTTGCACTTACTGTACCAGTTGCTCATCAAGACCTGAGTCAGCAAAAAGTTTCCAAAGTTCCATTAACTTTAATGGGAAGTAGGCAAGCACTTAACTGCATGGGGCCCCAAAATAGCAGCAGGCAAAGAAACTCTCCAGATCACCACAGCAGTCAGGTTCAGTCAAAGCAAGAGCAAGGGAAAGAGAAAAAGCCCAAACAGAGTGCTGGAGGAAGGGACCGGAGCAACCAGCCCATGAAGAACAGAGCAGGGGGAGAATCATGAAGAACCAGTACACTAAAAAAAAGTTTCAGTATCGCCAGTCTTCTGTGTTTATTCACTGTTTTTTCACTGGACAATGGTAGTAACTGTTGAAAAAGTTAGGACCTCATGTACAAAGAAAATGGTCCCTAGGAAAACTTTCCTGATGATTTTACTTGATAGTCATGAAGAAAAAAAGAGTATTTCTACAGTATTCTGTTATTTAGTATTTCAAACTATTTTTGCTTTTTATTGACTTGAAAATGGTTTACGTTTCTCTTTTCAGAACTGTAAACCAAATGAAAAATCTATTTTTTTGGACAACTTGTGCATCTTAACTGTTGATGTCACTTTGTTTGACCTAGAACTGCTTTGACATCATTATTTTTCAGCTGTGTAGCTGACTAATCAGTATTTCCATTAAATTTATGGTAATACTGTTGCAGGCCCTTTGAAGCCATGTGCCTAGACACGGTTTTCTTCTATATATAAATTTCAAGTTCAAAAAAAGTTGTTGCAGTGCTCATTAGGTAAATGTCTTCTCTACCAAGAAAAATGGAGCTCATAAAAACCCTGTTCATCCTTCAGTTCCACATTTACTGAACCTAAGGGAGTGAGAAAGAAAAGCTCTTGAGGCACCTCAATTAGACAATATTCTCCCTTATCATGGCAGACTGCTGTCTGGCTTCCTGTCTCAGGCTACTTCTTAGAAGGAGGAACAGTCCAGTAAGGACAAAAGATCAGACTTTTTAAAACAAGTGAAGTATGTGGAATGGTATGATAAAAAATTCCCTTCCAAACTGAACTTATGTTTTTGGTTTTGGGTTTTTTTTTGTAAGAGGTAAATTCAGAAGATGATTTAAAAGGAGAAATACAATTTATTTATTTTTTTAAATGAGGGAAGAATGCAGAAAATTCTGTTCTTTTATGCAAAGGGGTCTGCTCCTTCAAGAAACAACACTGTTTTTATAGTATAGGGAAGAAAAAAAATCTAATCCTAAAGAAAGGAAGTGTACATTTATGAATAATAGCCTATGTATGTACGGAAGGGGAAAAAAAAACCCAAACAACAAAAACAAATGAGGACAAGAGCTGGAGACTCTAGTGGGTACAAATGAGACAGTGATCAAAGCAGCTCAGGCTCTTTAAAAGTGGAAAGTCTATCATGCCTTTGTGCATCAAGTTAGTTTGTTGGTAACACATATGGACTGCGTGATAGACAGACCATGCGTTTAGGTTTGTTTTTTTCCATTCTGACTTAGTTTATTATTAAAAACCTGTTAAAGCTTTATCTTTCCATTTGGCTGATCTACACTTACACTTCCTTCCCCTGGGAGATACCAACTATGGTTACAAAACTCTCAAAGGAAGCCTCAGCACAAGTGACTGCTTAACAAGGAAGGGTTAAATCTCTCCTAAAAACAGCTCTGCCAAGCTTCATATTCTGGATTGGAAACAACTAGCCTCGGAATGAAAACACAAAGCTTCAATGCTGACAGCATAAAAGAACTCTAAAAGACCTCCTGTTAGCGGTGTTAATTAATACTAAAAAGTTGGTTTACAAAACTATTATAATTTTAATCTCAGTCCTTGGTTTTGGAGAACTTCTGGCTACAAAGAAGTTGTGAACCACAAAGTTTACTGCATCTATTATATACCAGTTTCCAGTAATAAATGCAGTTAAGTGTAACATTTTTCCTCTGTCGTGGGAAAAAAAAAAACAAAACATTTGAAATCCTGTGCAAATTAACAGTAACAGAATTAAGGTATTCAGTTGGGGTCCAATGGGGAAGCTCATCCCTGCTATTCTAAAATGAACAGAAAAATAACCAAGTAAACACAACTGAGAGTTAACAAATTGACATAATCAACAAGCAACTTACCAAAACTGTGTGGCCAAATACTTCTTGTTATCTGGATTTCTGAAGAGACAAAAACAATTCAATGTAAGGATGTGCACATAATTCAGTAAAAAATGTTTTTCACATAAAATTGAGCCCTGAAAGAGGAAGTTTAACATACGTATTTCAAATACTTCTTTAAAGATACCTGCAATGATCACAAACGGCTAACTTTTAGTATCTGGAAAAGCAACAACAGAAACTAAAAGATTATTTAAAAAATGAGTGAAATAAATAAGTGGCAAAATGAAAGGGTAGAAGTATTCCTGTGTGTACAGAACCACGCATATTCCAGCCCGTGACAGAGAAGAAAAAACACTCCAACTTGTACTTTCATCCAGGGCCTCATTCAAAGCCCATTGAAGTTAATGCAAGTCTTTCTCTTATTTCAGTGAGCTCTGGCTTGGGTCCTTTAGCTCTTCTTCTGTCAGATCCAAAGCAACAGAAAGATTTATGTCCTTTTTCTGAATTTCCTCTCGATGTTTCTCTATGCCTGCCTTCAACAAGGTGGGAGAGAAGAAAAATATAGAAAGAGGAGAAAAAATATTTTTATGCCTTCAAAAATGCAAGATGTGGGACAGTCATACCTACTTATTCCAAAGAAAATTTAGCTGGAAGTGCCTCATTTTCCGTATTACATCTGGAATACAGTGAATCTTCTAGTTTGTGTAAGGAGGAAATATCTAGTTCTTTTGAGATCTGGAAATACAAAGTGCTTACAGTGGGCCATTCATGTCGGGTAAGGGCAGAAGCCAAAACCCTCTTACAAGTGTGAGCCTACTGATACGGATTCACTTCTCACACCACTCTAACTCCGTGACTTTAATGGAGCTATTCCAGATCGGGTGATGAGCAAGAGAGCAGAAAATTGGCTCACAGCTTTCTGAAGACTCGAGTACTAGTTTTCAGTGACGGGAGTGAAGCTCTCCACCCCCATAACTATATTGGAGTCGAGGGCGTGCGTTTAAAGGTTAACTTGGAAACCTCGTTATGACATAACACAGGCATCTTAAGCAATCGCAAGTGTGTAGAGACATGATAACTCATTGGGTGGGGATTGGGAGTTGAGGGGCAGTGACAAGGGGCCTGGACAAGGCTACCGATCTGCCAGAAAACAGCCTGAAACAGGAAAGAGCACCACATATGCCACTTGGAATGTGTGACGCAAACCCCAGCCTTGAAACAAAGAACAGGAAACAGCTCTGCTGGCTGCGCTGGGGAGAAAGCACAGAGAAACATTTAGGCGGCCCTCCCTGACCCTATATTCATGAGCAGCTGGAGTCTTTTAAAACAACAACAGTGGGTGGAGGTGTTTGTTCATTGGGTGTGAATAAAAACACTGTCCTGATGCAGGGAACCTGCCCTATTTACAAACAGGCTCCCTTAACATAAGGGAGCAGGAGATTTTTAGACACCACAGGTCATGCCGATTAGCTGAAACCGTCCCTCGGACCAGCTGGTTTATTACTGTATTTACAGGATGCCAGCAGCTAAACAGAGCTACAGCTTTGTGACAACAGAGAGACAGTGCCTAGCCTGACAGTAAGCACCTTCTTCATAGACAGATCTAAGGGGATGGGACCACTGCAGGAGCTTGGGGTTGCTCCTGGAGAGTGTCTACTTTTGGCCAGTACTGCTCAATAGCTGAGAACCAACGTCACTCAGTGCACCCAGTATTATTTTTCTAAGCCATCACATGCTTAGCCTTCTACCTCCCTGTTTCAGGTGCACGCAGAATTCACCTCAGGACCTGACCTACCACAGATACTTCTACTTTTGAAGCACCCCAATATACAGCTGAATAAAAGAAATAAACTGACAACGGGAGGCAGAAGAAAGGCACATCTTGTCTAGATGTCATGCAATAGAGTAACTTCAACATTCATTTTCCTTCAAAGCTGTGGTTGCAAATACTCTCTCTTACATACTTTGCATCAGTTAGTTATTTATCATGTGTGGGACAACTAGTATTATCTGACGTGAGAATGTGTTACAGCAAATTATGTGGACAAGTAACACTAATAATTGCTGGGAAGTTTCATGGCTGTTTTAACAACGCACACGAGGTGACAGCTGGCTACTACAGCATCTACACAGCAACATGTGGGTGTAGGTTTTATGCCGATAGTATCAGTTCCTTACTTCATACCCAATGTCTGGAAATATAAGTAATTTGGTGGTTGTATAAATCCCATCTCTTATCTCTGAGCCTTCAACTAATCTCACCCATATTTACATCATTATTTATCTGAAGACTTTTGCTTTTGTCTAAACAGGTGTTGTATGGGTCAAATCCTCACAGTACCCTTGTAGGCTCCCTCGTAGCTCTGCTACTTAAGAGGAAATTTTGCTGTGTTTCTCAGGAAGGGTGAGGCCATTTAGTATCTCTGTCTTTTGCCCCCTGCCCTTACCTCCAGTCTCCCATGTGGTCTGTAATACAGCTGTAACAGAGTGTGTGTGTGGGGCGAGGTATTTGCTTGGGAAAACAATAAAAAAGGCCACAAGTCAGCTTCAGGTTTTTTTTCTATTTGATACTAGACAAAATATTCTTAAAAATGCAAGAGGAAAGTTATTCTGAAATAAATCTCTTCTGGGTCAGGCAGGATTATCAAATCCAGATGTAATTCCTCTCACAAGAAGCAGCTCCCCATGTGATTATCAAGAAAATCTATCTTAAAAAGTATTCCATGGAAAAGTGGCTAGTGAACAGATGACTACACGTTTTACACTGATTACACTTCGTTTTCAATGCAGGTGATAAACACGGATGTTAGTTTAAATAAAGTCAAGTCTTCAGAGCTCTCCTATCAACCACCCACTCATTTTTTTCTCAAGAATAAACCCTTCAGATTCCAGCTCCACAAAAAGTGTCACTTCTTGAAATTTCAAAGGCAAGGAAACAAAACACAGCAGACAGTGCAGGAACAGTACTCGGAATTGACAGGGGAGTACATAAAACAACTTTAATGCATTTTTTTCATGTAACTCTTGAATGACCACTGGTTAGGTGCTGTATTCTCCCAGAGTTGGCTCCTGTCGCTGAACCTTCCTTTACCAGGGCTCCCCTACCTGTGCCAGGCACTCGTCTGTCAAAGGTCCACAGTAAGTAAATCCTATTCCCATTTCGGCTTAAAAAACAATCCAACAGACGGCATCCAGAAAAAGGAAACTAATTGCTGTCGTTATTTCTAACTGCACACGTAACTCCCGTGCTGTCCTGGACACTACGCGCTTTAACTTCGCCTGCATCATGGCTAAGCGGTGATCAGGTCAGATGACAAGACGAGGGACAGAGCTGGTCTCATCCTTGACTTCACCGGGAGTTAAACCAGGAACACGGCCCCACCAAGAGGTGAACTCCTGTCCGGGCATTTCCCCCCCGGCCCTCAGAACGCAGAAAACCCGCTATAATTTTCACCTCCGTTTCGTCCGGCACGATAACCCGTGCGGGATCCGATGACATTTCAGCCCCTAACCGAAGACGAGCCTGTCCCGCCTAGGCGGGAGGTTGGGGTCCGCGCCCCCGCTCGCGGGGAAGGCGGCCCGAGGGGCGGGCAGCCCGCAGGCCTCCCCCGCAGGGGCAGGCGGGCGGGAGGCCGCAGGCCCCCCCGGCAGGGAGCGCGGCCGGTGGGGGGAGGGCCCCGGCCACACAGGTGCGCTGCTCGCCTAGACCGCGGCGGCTCCCCCCCCCCCC
>JANHFX010001378.1:0-19981 GCA_027560015.1 Chloroceryle amazona
GGAAGGAAGGAAGGAAGGAAGGAAGGAAGGAAGGAAGGAAGGAAGGAAGGAAGGAAGGAAGGAAGGAAGGGAAGGAAAGGAAGGAAAGGAGGAAGGAAAGGAAGGAGACATTTGAGAGAAAAGTGATCTCCACACATCCTCATCCTGCTGCAATAAAGAATAAATAATTGTATACATGGTCTACAGGGTCTATATCTAGAGAGTTCATGGAGCTAAGAAAAACACCTCCTTCCACATAATCCTTGAGTCAAAATGTATGTTTAGTTACTGTTCCCTATCCCTCACTGCAGTGTGCACAGTAATAACCAGCCTCTGGTAACAATAAATGGGTAATACAGATACTAGTAATTCAGATACAATTACTAGAAAAGAAAAATTAAACTGTGATATTTTATAAAACAATCATCACAACTTCAGGTTATAAAAAGTATTTTAATTGAAATGTCATTGAGCTGAATGCCAAAATTTTGTGGGCTAAAATAACTTCATATTTTGAAAAAGGTATATTTTGCTATTTAACACACTAGATGACTGGGATAATTATCACTGTACAATGCTTAATAGTTGCATGATGCCACATGATAATATCTGCAGTGTGTGTCTTGATCAGCATTGAAGATATAAGATACATAATTAATTTGCTTTATTTTACATTCCCTTTCTTGATAATAAAATAGTTTCAACCTATAATTTGCACAGTATGTGAGATGTATGTATACTTATTTATGTACAGATACACAATGAAATTGAATGTAAAATATTTTGGATTATGTACTTAATCACATTTCATTAACATGATTCAATAATCAAATGGATGGTTTATATTGTTTGGGTGCTTTAATGGATGCTTTAATTTGTTTGTTAATTTGTAATGGATGCTTTAATTTGTTTCTTGATCCGTAAGTTTTAGATTCTGAAGCTTCTTGGTTATAACCTCTGGATTTGAAGTATTCTGTAACATTAACTCTTCTACATTTTATTACTAGTTATTCAGATATAGCACAGCTCTACAAGAAAATGAGTATCAAGCTGAACTAACTTGGAGTGTCAGCTTAAACATCCAGGTGAAACTCAAATTTCAATTACAGAACTCCAGTATCATAAACTGTTTAAAAGGGGTGTAATTAACAGAAAGAGTAGTAGTTCCATATTCTGTTTCAGTTTATATATAGAACAGAAAATATGACTTCTGCTTAATTCTAGATATATACTATGTTATCAGAAATTCCCCCCAAATATCACCACAAAGTAGTAAATACAAAAATTGTTAAGAGCCAATAAAATTTCATTCACAAGAGCAAGTGAAATGCATTTGCATGATGTGACAGTTCTTCAGAAGAAAGAATAGGTAGCAGTTCTGTGGTGTATTTCTACTATACTGTAGTTCTGTCAGAGTGGAATGGAACAGACACTGGGAGAAGCCAGCAACCCACAAAGGAACCAAATGAGCTGGGAAGGATTAGTTCTTTACCATTATGCATATACAAAATGTAACCAGTAAAAATTACTACTTAGACACACAGAGCATAAATTCATCTAAGCAGGTGATTAGTTTCTTGGTATATGGGTGCTGCATAGCAAGAGGAATTGAACAGGTGATTCTGAAAGATTTACTTTGCTTCTGAATTCTAAAGCCCTAAAATGTGTAGTTTCTTCTAATTTCACTGTGCATATTGCAGTTTTTTCCTGCCTCTGAAATAAAGCTATATGAAGGTCTACCCTAGACATATGTTAATGCTCCACAATGGTCCTTCTGAAACCATAGATGAAGATGCCTGTTAAATAAGGTCATCATGACAGCAGCCACCTCTAACAACAAACACATTTTCTATCATCCTCACTAATGTGAAGGTCTAGGTAATATGGTAAGGGTACGGGTACAGGAATTTTGGAGTAAGTAAACAATAATATAAATTGAGCTAATATCATCTAATATAGCCATGTTATATTGCATTGTTAATGTTTGCATTTGCAGTTTGTTGACAAACCTGTGATACTAGAATAAACTTCAAACTCCCTTGATGTTGACATTTATTAACTTCAGTAGTCTGCAGCAGAATTTTTGATCCTGGTCAAAAGCAAAAACTTTATTATTCTAAGCATTCACAAAATGAAGCTTTGGTGGGCAAGGAGTTGTCTACAGGGTACCATTATGGACAAATATTTGAAATTCTCTCTGGGAACACAATAGAGTGGCCCTCTTAAGTGCCTGTATTTTAATGTACACGGTATGGGGAAAAACCATGAAGAGTCAGAGATCTGAGTGCAGTTGCAGAGCTATGATCTTGTTGGGGTCATGGAGATGTGGTGGGATGGTTATTACCTTGACTGGAGTGTTACAATAGCAGGGGGGATACAGATTCTTTAGGAAGGACAGGAAGGGAAGATGAGGAATGGGACTTGCTCTTAATGTGAGAGAGCAGCTGGAGTATGTGAAGCTCTGCTTGGGGATGGAAGAGAAACTGATAGAAGTTTTATGGTTTAAGATTAAAGAGAGGGTGCCAAAAGTGACATTATAGTTGATGTCTGCTATAGGCCACAATGAACAAGAGGATGAGGCTCTCTAGAGGCGGTTAGGAAGGCTATATATATGCAGACCCTGGTCCTCATTGTCAGATTACAACTGCCCTGCTACCTGTTGGAGGGACAACACAGCAGGACATAAACCCAAGAGGTTCCTGGAATGCACTAATGATAACTTCCACCTCCATGTAATTAAGGAGCCAATGGGGAGAGGTGCTCTGCTAGGTCTCATATTCACCAACAAGTAGAGTTTTGCTGGGGATATGAAAGTCAAAGGTAGCCTTGGCTTGCAGTGTACATAAGATCATGGAGCTCAGGATCCTAAGGTGGGGGAAGAGGGTGAAAAGCAAGCCCAAAATCCTGAACTTCAGAAGAGCAGGCTTTGACCTCTTGAAAATTGTATGCAGAAGAGACCCTTGGAATAAGACACTGAAGGGATGAGGGGTCCAAGGAAGCTGGTCAATGTTGAGGATCACCTTTGAGCATAAAAGCAGTCCAACTCAATGAACAGGAAGTCAGATAAAATTGCTGCCAATTGTAGATAAATTTTTATATTTATAATGATGAATAATTCACTAACATAGTGAAGTATTCTGGCTACACTGGCACTGAATTAAACTATGAAAATCCTGTGTTGTAAAAATGTTGTTTCAATTTTACTAAGTTCTATCCATCAGAACCAACTTATTTTTAAATGTCTTAGGGAAACTACACTGGAATAACAAGTAAATCAGATAAATGTACAAGTGTTATTCATAAGGGAAGATAAATTCTCTGAGGTTCCAATAAAGGCACAGAAGTATAGCACCTCTTCATGGTTATGACGGAAAAATTACATATGAATCATTTACGTTAGAAATGCATCCTAAAGAAAGGCTCTGCTACCTCAATTCCAAAACTCAGTGAGGTCATGATGGATTTTTACAGTCCTGCACGTGCAGTCATGAATAAAACATTCATTTTAATGCTAATGAGGTCTCTATAAGTGTTCATCCAATAATATATACCTTGGTTGTAGTTTCTGCAGAAAACTCAAGAGTAACATTCAGCTTCCATTTTTTTGCATTTTGTAAATATTTCTTAAAAATAAACCACAAAACAAACAACACCACCACCACCACCCAAACAAACAAACAAACCCAACAAAACCAAAAGATCCAACAAACTCTGGAAGATTACATGACCAGAGGCTTACATTTTCATAGAGACACTGTAACAGTGTCATTTTTTTCTTGACAAAGCTAAAATTAATACCAAGGTGCCAACGTGCTTACAGTGCCCATAATAAAAATGAGTTTCCAATCACTGACCTTTTTCTAATCTTCCATTTTGCCAGATGAAATGATAATTATGCATCCCCATCATGCTCAAACTATTTCTTAAGCTCAAAGTAAATAAAAATTATCGTCAAGTAAAAATAAAATAAGAAAAGCCAAACAAAATATTTTTTTAATTGTGGGAGTTGTTAATATTTAGGTTTTCAAATAACTCTTTCAAATTGCACCATGTGAAAACTAAACAATACAATGTCTTTCACATTGAGAGACTCCAGGAATCCACTTCACAGAAGTAAAAGTTGGGAAACAGGTAGGACTTCTTTCTGCATTATACTTATTAGGCAAGAACAATGCAACTGGGAAAATAAGCAGCACTAAGTAGCAAAAAGATGTGTCATTCTTTATATGAAAAGATTTTCAAGGTTGTCCTGTCCCATAGCCAGACAGCACTTCCAGATGCTTCCTTCAGGATGGCCTAATACATCTCCTTACTCTCAGTTATGTCATTTCAAAACTTAACTTATGACACTTAACACTACGACACTACTACACCTACTTAACCTATGAACTTAACACTACAGAAAAACTGGGGATTTTTATTTGGGATTATTTACAAGGAAGTTTCTATTTCAGTAGAGGATAGCTATAGCCCATGCTAACTGAGAAACAAAGAAATCAAAGGAGGCAGAAGCAATAAGAAGTAGACATTGTCCAGGTCATTCCTGGGAAGTTTAAAACATACTGAAGACAGTGAGAAATCCAGTTTACATCACTATCATAATGTATTCCTGAGAAAGTAAATACAATCACCAGAACCCACGAAGACTAACAAAGAGAAAGTACACGCAATCAATAGTGCTTTTTGCTTAGGTGTTAGGGTCAAGCAGCAGAAACTCTACCAGGTTTATATATAACTCAACACAAATGGCTTGTTTTTTGCTTTACTGACTATAAAAACACTCAGGACAAATGGTGGTTGATAACAAATATTTCTGACAGCTGCACAAGGACCTGAGTGTTCTCTGGCCCATTTCCTCCAATAATCCAGCCTGCTTTTGCTGAGGTATGATCTACAGTATTGAGAGAAATAGCTGAAAGCTCTTGATGTTATTGAGGGACCTTGAGAGGGAAATGGAACCTGTTTTGATTTCGCTTTCTGACAAACTTATGTATCAACTTCCCAATTCCTTCTCCTTTTCTGCCTGCAGTACAAATCCTTTGTTTCATCTCACTTTTGGTGACAAGTTTTCTTACATCGACCAATCTTGTTCTTTGTCCTGTGTCTGTGTTAGGTTAATCCTGACAAATCTGCACACAAAAAAAACCTAAACCAGCTTCACCTCTACAGTCAGACCTAGCCATTTTCTAGAGAATCATATTTTCTTTGAAAACTAGGATAATTTTTCCTCTGACACTCCTTATTGGCTCCCATTTCCATGCCTTGTAAATCACATCAGTCTTTGATGCTTTCTCAATAATTGAATTATGTCCACTGTAGCTCTTAGTTATTGAAGTAATATTCACATTAAAATCCACTCTAAATACATATTTTATTGTTCACTAAACTTTGCTCAGGCTCATTACAGGATATCTTATACCTTGATCCCGGGAAATGAGTGGAGAGAGACAGTTAAATAACCCTTTCACATATGTATTCAACTGGAATAGGCTACTTGGTGTGTCTATATGCTAGTTCTATGTAGGGCTCAATAGAAGAATTAAATTACAAGTGCTCCAAATACAAAGTCAAGCTTTGACAGCCTGTGATCTAATTCAATTAAAATTCAAATTAGTTTATGTTCTTTTTGTTGTTGTTGTCTTTTTTTTTTTTTCCCCAAGCAGATACATAGGAGAAATAAGTGTCCCAATTGCCTTCTTTAGGCAATTTTTGTTCATCTTCTAAATGTTCTTTATGCGAAGTTTGATTTGTAAGGCTGTGTGATTTCAGTCAATAGACTTCTGTGATATAAGCAACTAAAAAATGATGCAGTATATTAATATATTGATTGAAAAAGTCAGGAGTGAAATAAAAGAATCCATGCTAGTTTAATTTAGTCCCCTTGTGCATAACCATTATACTTCATTCTTTAATTGTATAATATTGCATCTTTTTTTCTATAAATATAACTCATTGCACAACTCATAGGATTTCTTTTAATAACCAATAATTTGCTAATTTATTTTCTCATTATTACTGTGTAGTGAAAAACCTGCTTTAGTGCATCTGGTTCAGATGTGTGAAGGCTAAATTAATATTTTCCTTAGTGGATTTTTATTGGTTGAGTACTTTATTTTCCTGCAAGTTTCATCACTTTCATTCGTGGTGTCATCCATGACTCATTCACAGACAGAATGGTTAGATTTCCTCCACTGACCTCTAACTTTTGAGCTGAGAGAGACAGGACTAATAGGGAGTAGTTCTCTTGCACTCTCTCAGGAGGAAGGATACACATAGATTTGCTCTGACAACAGAGGATTTGCAAAGATCACCTATTTTTTTGTTCCATTCTCAAAAATTCAAGGAATATAACCTATATCATCACAGGTAGCTCTTTCTGTTTCCTCAAATTTTAAGTAATTCCACTCTACCCCTTCTATCTTTTTAGTCTTCTTTTTTTCTTCAATCTTCTCACATGTAAATATGTTTTTTAACTTGTCCCAGTGGTCTGATATATTTACTTACATTTTGATGGTGTATGTGACCCTCTGAAAGCCTTCTTTATTGACTATTGAAAATGATTTGAGACAGTTATGTCAAGATTCAATTGCTAATACATTGACACATGGATCATGATGTTTTAGATGTTGTGCAATACCACACATGATCTCCAGCTACAGCTTCAAAAAAACGTAGGTCTCCCAGTGCATTGATCTCCTCTGTGTAAGAGGACAAGGCTGCAGGAGTGATGTGTCTTCTTGTCTTGTGTGGATGGATACCTCAGATACTCTACATGCATATACGTAAGCTCTGTCAGTCAAGTCCTGCATTTAATTTAGGAAAGACTGTTTAAAAAGACTGCAAAAAACTTAAGTACAATAGATGTCTAAGTTAGGTGGTCTGGATCCTACAGTAAAAGAAAAGGCATTGGAATATAGAAATTTGGTCAAGGTTAGAATTATACTTGTTATTTTTTACAGTCATCTCCAGATTGCCAGTGACAGCAGGAATAGTTAGGAAAACAGCTGTTCCATCCCAAATGGGCAGAAGGACACTGTACAATTTTATTCCAAGCAATGATTACTCAGGGCTAGATAATACTCATCTGTCTTACTTTGGTCAGATGTGAAGTGGCAGATATCTGGCCCATAATGAGAAATATTAAATTATACAAAACCACAAAGGAAAATTCAAATAACTTTAGAAGTGAAGATTGCATAATGATATTGAATAATGAGAGGTGTAATTCATTGTATGGATGCTTTTTTTCCTTATAAGATAGAGTGAGCAGGTTTTAGATTTATTTTTTTTTTATATTTAGTACTACTAAAGCTATTGATGGAAAAAGTCTATAAAGGTCTATATAGTAAAGATAATTTCAGAATCATTCTTTACTTTTTATCGCAGATCTTCACAAAAATCTAAACATATTTACATATAAGCCAATATTTTTTTCTTAAAATATACACATAGACACACATACGTTTATATACACACATGCACACATGCTTTACCTACCTGTTCTCTATACCATGCTGCTGGTGAGTGCTAATCTTTGGGGTTTGTGGGTTTTTTGTGTGTGTGTTTGTTTTGTGTTTTGGTTTGGTTTGGTTGGTTGGTTGTTGTTTTTTGGTTTGGTTTGGTTTGGTTTGGTTTTGGTTTGGTTTGGTTTGGTTTGGTTTTATGTTCTGTTTATAGCATAGCAAACAATAGAAACTTTTCCTGAATTTAAAGTTCCTCTTCAGAAGAATGAAGGTAAGGTTGAGAGTTTTGAGTAAGTGTACATTATAAGCTGAAGGGCTTTTTCCCTTGATGGCTAGATGACTAACATGCAATATAATGCATTACACAGGGAAACTGGTCTTGTAGCAGAGATCAAAATAAAGCAATGAACCTTTCTGGACAGGTGCTGTGATCACTAGAGCCAAGAAACTATAGGTTTCTTTCTTCCAACTGAATTAATTTCCACAATAGGAGAGGAATGCCCTCACATAAAAATCAGCCTACAGTTAGAGGTTGGTGCCTGCTTTAGTACAGCATGAGCTGTGTTAGAGACTTGAAATCAGAGAAGAAGTCAAAACTTTAACCTAAGTTTCAGCCAATTCACTGAGAGGAGAAGACCCCAAAACCCAAAATCACTGCCTTTAAAATCATTACCCTGCCTTTAGGTAATGGGTCTCTCACACAAATCTTAAATGGCTAGCAATTCCTCACACGAGCTCATGGCATAGCCAGGGACATGATTTAGGACTTCAGTCAGGTCTCAGTATTTCTGATTTCAGTATGTCCAGTGAACTGCTTGACTTGGACACTATTCAAAGCTGTTAGCTTATCACACTCACTAATAGTAAGATTCTGTTAGCCTAACTGTGGACTCCAGGTTCCATGAAGCACTATCCAACGTTCATTTACACATATCTGTATCCCATAAAAAAAACAGGTTTTCTATTAGTTAGGTGTACCAAATTCTCACTTTAAAGCAAGTTGTCCTTTAAGTGGAATCCAGAACCACATGTGGTTTCCAAGTCTTATCTGTAGTACATGTAGGATTGGTTTGTTAGAGCAATGATTTAAAAAACTGAGTTGATGGGGAGAAACCAGTCTGGAGTCATCAGAAAACACTAAAAACAAATAGGTCTAAGAGAATAGACTAAAGGCTGTAAACAATAGTTTCTATCCACTTGTGATACTCTCTTAAGGCTGATCCACAGATAGTAACATCTGAAAGGTGTGATCAAGGACAAATAAATTGCTGTAAATAAATGCTATGAGCATACTCATAGACAATTCTTGCCCAATTTGGATGTTGTAGAAGATAAAACACTTGTAAAAAGTACAGACACTCTTTCAAAGGCTGTCTTCCTTAGATATATACAAATTCACATTAGCCCATCTCCCAGTATTTTGTCATCTACTCAAAGTCACCTACTGTGCAGGAAAAAATGCAATCCCATAAGCAATGTCTACATTGTGTCAGCATGTTCTGGAGATATTCAGTTTCTGTCTGACCATGAAGCTTCTCTGAGCACAGGCGGTGACAGAAGTGCATAGTTCAGTGAATGTTTGAGTTAAGCAAAAAATCGTATGTTTTATGGAGCTGCTGAATAAAAACTCTATACTTTTTTCTTTAAGACAGAAATTTGAGACTTCATAACATCAGCTCCACTTAATATTTGCTCAAAGTACACTAGTCTTTATCAGTTTTATCCCCTCTGGCTCATTTTTTTGGTTGATTGGTTAGGTTTTTTTGCATTTGTTTGTTGGTTTGGGGGTTTTTGGTGGAGGGGGTTGGGGGTGTTGTTTTGTTTGTTTGGGTTTTTTTTCCCTTTTCTGACAATAAAAATCATGACATACTGAGTTTTTGGGGAAGTAAAGGTCAATTATAAAGATATGCACCCAAGCTTTCCTTGAAAGGCAAAATGAAGGTGTCTATATACATTCTGTAAAGATGTTTACAAAGTCTAATGTATGTCTAAATGTGTCTCAATTTAGACATACAGGAATAAGTAAAATATCACTCTCTTTTGAAATTTTTGATGTAAGAACACAGTTTTCAACATTACTTTTCAGAATCCTAGTACTTCATAAGTCTTCTTAGATCATGGCTGCATTGTTTTGAAAGTATAAAAATCATTAAAACTAATCCCGTCAATGATGTGACTATTAGTAATATGAAGTAATTACAAATTCCACAGGTTTATAACAAGTAGCCAGATTCCTTTGCAAGTGTAAAAAAACCCACACCATTTTATCGTTTATTATTTACATAGCATCTAGTCCTGGTCTTCAGAAAAAAATACACCAGTTTTACATGTGTGATTTGAGCTACTTCTGATTTACACCATTTTTCAATGACAATAGAACCAGTTCAAAATGTATCCAATTACTAAAAACTGTATCAGCTTTATCACTCTTTCTGGAACCTGAAACCACCATTCATGTCATAACATAACTATTAACTACACAGAGAGATACTTCTATCTCCATATTACCCTTCAGCTCTGCTAGATCTAGATAAATTGTCATAATAAAAGCCACCAGTGAGTGAGGAAATATAACAGAGGAAAGGAGAGAAAAAAAAACCAAAAAAACAGACAACTAATCTGCTCCCCTACTAGATTCATCAGATCCCCTAAACAGATTTTAAATGACACGTTTTTCATTCTCAGAATAATAAAGTTCTGTCATGCAACTAGCAGAAAACATCACTCATACACCTGAAAAAAAAGGCAGCTAGCATAAAAACCAAACACAAGATGCTTACAGTTAACTCATATGCTGTTTTGATAATCTAGTTCAATAAATAAACAATATGAACTTTCACAGGAGAAACACAAATCCCTATGAAGCTTGTGTAGGAAAAATCAATAAAATGTCCTAACTTAGCACCTAAAGTGAGTGTCTATAAATTAAAAGTATCTTCCCTTCAAATACAGAGGAAACATGAGGGAAGAAGTGGAAAAGATAAACAAAGGAAACTAACTGCATTGAAATCACCTGTCTGATGGCTCTTTTTACATCCTGAACATGTTTATTGTGAACTCATTCTAATTGCAGTGTGCCCAGGGATCAGATAACCTGTTACTTAAAATGTTGCTAGAGTTGCGATGATGAACTGCCTAC
Organism: Chloroceryle amazona; assembly: GCA_027560015.1. NCBI lineage: Eukaryota > Metazoa > Chordata > Aves > Coraciiformes > Cerylidae > Chloroceryle > Chloroceryle amazona. The sequence goes on from JANHFX010001378.1 coordinate 10,582, forward strand.
ATATTATTCTAGTAAATTTGCTTTATGCTGTTTTACTGCAGTTCAATTTGTTTGCTCTTCTGTTATGGGGATTTTGCAGGCTTATCATTAGAAAACCTATTTTTAGTCATTTATCTGAGGGATGCTGAAGGTAAAACATACAAACTGCAACTAACTGACCCTTCAGTTCCTTTATTATTATGAGATTATTGAAATTATTTGATAAGAGCCAGTATCTGCTAACAAATTACTTATGGTGAGAAAACTCCATATTTGCAGATCAATTTAATTTTGTGGGTTGTTTTCCTCCTTAAATTTCTCCTCTCTGTTTTATGTTGAGTTTCAACTATTAAATTTGGAGCGAGTGTCAGCTGCTGTAAACTGACTTAGCTCTGTTGAAGTCAATGGTAGTATATTGATTGACATCACATAGGGTGTTTTTTGTAGTTCTTTAAATTGTCTGTATAAAAGATATTTGGACAATGCTTTAGTCAAGGAGATGGTTATTTATCATAACATTCCTACAGTTCCTAACACTAAATTGTACAATTTTATTCCAGACAAGATACTATGCCTTCACTCTAACTAGATCTGATACAGAGTCTGCTGAAGATTTGCTTATTTCTGTGGAATATGCATCAGCAGAAGTCTTTTAAAATATGTGAGGCAAAATTAATAGGATTAACATAACTATGTTTTCTCCTGCCTTGTGCATTACTGGGATAAATAGTCACATTAGATTTCTTCCAACTCTATCTTTCTGTGATTCTTTGTCCCATAATACATCAAAGTCATTGTCTCTTAAACCTTATTACCTCAATTGTAGACTTCATTCTCACCTGAATTTAAACATCCCCACAATGACACTACAGTGAACAAATTTCCATATCACAGACTCACCACTTCTCACTTCTGTCCATCCCCTCAGTAGGTAGTAAAATGTAGTCTGAAATCTTCTGTGATGGTATGACAACATATTCCATATTTTTCTGCTTCAGTCAGCAAGGATTCCTCAGGAAATATTAAAAAATCAAATTCCTATCTGTTTCATTTTGGGTTTTGGAGGGCAATCGACTGGTTATTTTGTTGGTTTTTCTCCTCATCCTTTTAACAAAACACTTTCTTTATAGCAAGAAGGATCAAGAGATACTCCAACAACAAGATATTCAAAGGAACTAAGGAAAGAGTAATTTTGGATCACTTTGTTACTGGAATCAAACCTGAGTTATTGCTTTCATTATTCTTTCTTTAATACTGGTGAGAAAACAGCAGCTACATTTGGAGGTCTGAAGCTAAAGACAATCCAGGGAATTACATACTCATCAACCCCACCAGAATCCCTATGAAGATGATGGAGCAAATAATCCTGAAAGAGTTTCCAAACACTTCAGGAACAAGACAGTAACTGGGAGTAGTCAACATGGACTGACAAATGGGAAATTGTACCTGACAAAACTGATAGCTTTCTAGAACAGAATGACTTGCTCAGTGGATGAGGGCATGTAGTGGGTTAACCCCTGTGGACAGCTAAACACCACAAGGTCCCTCTTTCACGAGAACACTCCTGACCTGCAATGGGGTGGGGGAGAGGATTGGAAGGACAAAACAAAGAAAATTCACTAGTCAAAGGAAAGCAAAACAAAACCTCAATAAACGATACAAAATCCAGCATACCAACAACCAGTCAGTCATTAAGCAATGGCAATTTTGGAAAAACTCTATTGTTTTTCCAGTGGAGTTGTAAAAAACTGATGAAACTGGTCAATTGGACAGTGAAGTGGATTGAAAACTGAACTGGATTCAGATAGTTGTGATCAGCAGCATGAACTCCAGCTGGAGGCCAGTCACTGTCCCAAGGGCCAGTACAATGTCCAACACTGTTTAACAACATCATTAGTGAACGGGATGGCAATGCTAAAGTGCATTGTCAGCAATTTGCAGTCTTTAGAAAACCCAGAGTAGTGACTGATACACTTCACTGGCAGGCTGAGAGGGCTTGAACTGTTCAGCCTGGAGAAATCTCTTTGGTGGAGAGGGAGTGATGGATATTATGTGTTTAAATATCCAACAGGGTAGAGTGCTGTGAAGGTGATGGAGCCAAGCTCTTATCAGTGGTGTCCAGTCACAGCACAAGAGGCAATGGGAACAAACTGAAACACAGAAAATTCCACCTAAATATGAAAAACACTGTTTTTACATTGTGGGTGACTGAGCACTAGCACAGGTTGCCCAGACAGGTTGTAGAGTCTCCATCCTTGGAGATATTCAAGACCCAACTGCACATGGGTTGACCTTGCTCTGATCAATGAGGTTATGTTAGATAATCTCCAGAGGTCACTTCTGACCACAGCATGTAAAAGCTTTTTTTCCTTATGGTTATTACTATCCAAAAATCTTAAAAAATTATGTTTCCTTATCCATATAATTCTAGACTTGGATATATTTTTATTTTTTCAAAATAAGAAAAAGATATTTCAAGAAGCATATTTAATAAAGTTTAATATGCTGTCTGTATTAACCTGATAGAATATATGACATTCTACCTGGTAAATTTAAGTGGATTAAATATTATAAAAGTAGTTTTCACTGTTGCACATCTCTTAAAAGAATCTCTCCAATCCTAAAACTCTATTTTTCACATAAAAGACATAAGGAAACCATGAACACCTTTTAATTAACCTGTAACAGCTAGGCCATCTAATCTTGCAAAAATTTTTATTTTTTGTTTAATAAAATGAGTGTGACAGAAATTCAAAGTATTACAGGAATGTAAAAACTAGGTTATCAATTTTCTTAAAATTTATTCACCAAAATTATTACAGAACTGACAAAAAAATGATACAAATTTAAAACGTATCACAATATATATATACATGCAACACCTACAGTAACAAGAAAATTAAGGGAATATAAGAAATCCTTGAGACACATATATTAACCTACCCTTTGATGCAGTTCAGCCCTATCCAATAGGCAAAATATTTGCTCTTCAAAGGTAATTGTATTAAAGCTCTAGAAATTATTAATCTCTGGAAGAGATGGTTTCACATTCTGCATGAACCTGCAATTTGCTTCAGAGGGTGGAAAACCGCTTAAGCTTCCACTTAATTTGGTGATGGAATTTTAACAAGATCTTCCCAGGTTTCCCCTCGAGCACATAATTTCTGCAGTTCTTTATAGGTTGAGGGAAGATGCCTGCTGATCAAGTATGGTGCAGTATACTACAAGAGGACATTTCATTTGTATCACAGCAAGATGGAATTTCCCAGGGGCCCTTCAGGGAATGTATCATGTAGAAGAATTACATGCACACATACAAGAACTGCAACAAACTGTTTGCTCTGCTTTTATAGCTAGATGAATAAAGCTATCAGCTTAATGTTCAATTTCTGCATTTAAATTATTATGCCTAATAAGTAGTTATTTAAAGAAGAAATAAGTCGGTTTTGCAGTATCTCCTTTAAATATTAGAGGTGCATGGGAGCTGGCTAGATTTTAAAGGGAAAAAAAAGGTTTTCTATTTACTGGAGATCATTAATATTTTAAATATTAATTTTGAAAAAAGAATTTTTCAAAATACACCTACAGCATGTGTGTATTGTAAAGATTGGTGCTGTAATTACCTTGTTTAGTGAACAGTATAAAGTAAAATGCTATGTAAAGAAACAGATAGCAAATTAGTCTACTCTACTGGGCAAGTTCAAGCTTGCACCAACAGTCTGGAAAATTACTCTAAAATTATACCCATGAATAGGTAACGTTTGCTGTCTTTTTATTCTCTTCAAATCCTGTTATGTTTGCTCATCAAAAGCCACATTTTCATAAGAAATAGGTTAATTGAAAAGAAAATAATTTCTTCTTGAGTTTCTTTCAGTAGAAGGATTCTAGTTTTTCTTATTGCAGTGTCAAACACAGGCAATCCCTATTAAACAAACAAAAAAATAATTTCACTGACATAAAAAGTCAGATCAATATGACACTTGAAAGATATGAATTAACTTCTTTTCCCTCAGTTCCTGTGAAAGCAATTTTGAATTTTTGTATTACGACTTCTCAAAAGGAGTTTTAAAACATCTAAACATGCAGAAGGCTGGTCAACAATGTTCATGAAAAATTAAGTCAGTCTTGAAGTGGAGCAGATAATTTCTATGGGAGTCACTGAGATAAACCAAAGCCTGTTGAGTGGAAGCAGATGGATAGGTGCACACACACATGAACTCTGACAGGCTAGTCAGAGAAGAACTACTGATAAATCAGCAAAATACATGTGTTAGCTGCACTAATATATTTCCCATCTACAAACAGCTCAGACAGCTCAGAATGAAGTTGTAGGCAGGTAATCTTGATTCTGCCTGCATCTATTCATGTAGACATGTTCTAAAACAGTCAGACTTGTTTAGGTCCAAGGTATTAAGGCAAAGCCGGGAGATGATGCTCAGGTCCTTTACCCTTTCTTTTTTTCCCATGCTTTCTCTTCAAATTAGAAATTGAAAAAACAACAACAAAAAATCTTCTCTGTTGTATGGATGAAAAAGAAGGAAAAAAATTGGAGTGCATTTTTAAGGTACAGAGAAGTTATTTAGGGTACTTGTTCATATTTCATTGAGTTTCAGGATTTCCAGGCATTACTTGTCTATGCAGGAAATAGAAAACCTACTCTTAAAATCCCTGGAAAACTGAGAAGTGAAAACAAGAACAAACATAAGCAGGTTACAACATATTCGGGCATAAGAAGAAAGGGAAAATGATATTTTGAAAATTAGACAATATCTCAACTGAGAGCACCCCAATTTCAACAGATCCTATAAGGAAAGACTAAAGACCTGCTACTTTTGTGAGATAATTAAATTTCATTCACAAACAGACTGTCAACAGTATATGCTGTCAACAATATATGATGTTTACAGCAGGACTTCTTTTGAAGGGGGAAGGGAATAAAATTGGGCACACTAGAGTTGAGCCTAAGGGTGGCTGGCCAGTGTCAGGGGTGAAATCTACACAGTCGACTCCCTTCCTCAAATGCCTGTACACCAGCATTCACAGCAAGGGGAATAAACAGAAGGAGTTGGAATTCTGTGTGTGGTCAGGGGGTTATGATCTGGTGGCAATTACAGAGACATGGTGGGACAACTCACATGACTGGAATGTGGTTGTGGATGGCTATGTCCTTTTTAGGACATACAAAGGGACATACTTCACCAACAAGGCAAGGTGGTGAAGTTGCTCTTTACATGAGAGAGTATCTGGAATATATATTGAGTTATGTCCAGGGGAGGTTGAAGTGCAACTTGAGAGTCTGTGGGTGAGAATTAAGGGGCAAGCTAGCATGGGTGATTTTGTTGTAGGTGTCTATTACAGTCTACCTGATCAGGATGAAGAATTTGATGAGGCCTTCTACAGGCAGCTGATACCAGACTAACAATCACAGGCCCTGGTTCTCATGGGGGATTTTAACTACCCAGACATTTGTTGGGAGGCCTACACAGCCAGCCATTCACAGTCCAGGAGGTTCCTTCAGTGCATCAATGATAACTTCTTGATGCAAATGGTAGATGAGCCAACTAGGAGAGGACTGGTACTGGATCTTATACTCGCTAACAAGCAGGGTCTGGGTGAAGCAGTGAAGGCTTTGGGGCAGCCTTGGCTGCAGTGACCACGAGATAGTGGAGTTCAGAATATTGTGTGGTAGGAACAGGATACCAAGCAGGATCACAACCCTGGACTTCAGCAAGGTCAATTTTGACCTTTTCAAGAAATTGCTAGGGGGAATCCCATGGGATGGGGTGCCCATCCATGGTAAAGGGGCCCAAGACAGTTGGACTATTTTTAAGGACCACTTTTCAAAGCTCAGAATCAGAGCATCCAAGCAAGTAGGAAATCAATAAAGAGGGCCAGGAAACCCGCACAGTTAAGCAGGGAGCTGACAGGCAAACTCAAGTGGAAGAGGAGAGTCTATGGGGAAGAGGGGATGGCCACTTGGGATGAATATAAAACTGTTGTCAGAGGATGTAGGGAGGCAACTAGGAAAGCGAAAGCCTCCTTGGAGTTAAACCTTGCAAGGGAGGTCAAGGACAACAAAAAGGGCTTCTTCAAATACATTGCAGATAAAACTAACACTAGAGGCAGTGTAGGCCCACTGCTGAATGAGGTGGGTGCCCTGGTGACAGAGGATATGGAGAAAGAGGAGTTACTGAATGCCTTCTTTGCGGCTGTCTGTATTAGTGGAGACTGTCCTCAGGAGCTTATTAGTGGAGTCTGTCCTCAGACCCCTGAGGCCCCAGAGGAAGTCAAGATAAAAGATGAGTTTTGCTTAGTTGATGAGGACTGGGTTAAGGATCAGTTGAGTAATCTGAATGTACATAAATCCATGGGCCCCGAAGGGATGCACCCACGAGTTCTAAGGGAGCTGACAGAAGTCATTGCTAGACCAGTCTCCATCATCTTTAGTAAGTTGTGGAGAACAGGAGAGGTGCCTGAGGGCTGGAGGAAAGCCTATGTCACTCCAGTCTTCAAAAAGGGCAAGAAGGAAGACCCAGGTCACTACAGACTGGTCAGCCTCACCTCTATCCTTGGAAAGGTGATGGAACAACTTATTCTTGCCACTGTCTCCAGGTATATCAAGGATAAGAGGGTCATCAGGAGCCATCAACATGGTTTTACCAAGGGGAAGTCATGTTTGACCAGCCTGATAGCCTTCTACGAAGATGTAACCAGGTGGATAGATGATGGCAGTGCAGCTAAACTGAGAAAGTGTGGTGTGGATGATCAGGTAGTGAGGTGGATTGTGAACTGGTTGAAGGAAAGATGTCAGAGGGTTGTGGTCAATGGGGTAGGGTTTCATTGGAGGCCTTTATCTAGTGGAGTCCCTTGGGGGTCAGTACTGGGACCAGTACTACTAAACATACTCATCAATGACAGAGTGCACTGTCAGCAAGTTTGCTGATGATACAAAACTGGGAAGAGTGACTGACACACCGACTCTGTAAATGACACACAGTAAATACTGTGCAGCCATTCAAAGAGACCTAGACAGGATGGAGAGTTGGGTGAGGAGGACAGGTGCATGTGTCTTTTTTAAGGTTCTAGTATAATCTCAATTTCAGTTGTTTTCTTTTTTTCTTTTTTTCCAATCACACATACAATATACAGAATAACAGGAAAAAATATGATGTCCTCGGGTATGTGCTTTCATCAGTGTTAACATTTGTTATTATTTAATGTAATCTATTTTACAGTCTGGATAGGCCTTTTAAAATAATTTGGCTCTGTGCCTTGTTATCTTTTTTCATACTAGGGAATTTAAGACAATCCAAAAGTATTTGCAAGGCTGTCATATTTTCTCTCAAAAAAAAAAAAAAAAAAAAAAGAGAGAGATTTAAAAAGACCCACACAAAACAAACAGCAAAAATCTATAAGCCTAACAGAAAACAGTTTAACCAAATACAATGTAGTTTATATCACGTTCACACAGTTCTATGTCATAGACCAACACTATTATTGTTAATGGTATGAAATGTTTTCATTGGAGGCTGTGGGCCATTCTGAATCACAATCTAGACTCACTAATTATTCAAAGATTTTGATAGACAATTCCTCATTTGGAAATTGTTTTGTACAATTACTGCTGCTCTCTCTTAGGCCACTAGATTACGTTCATAAAACTTCAGAAATATGTTGGGGAAAATGTACCCCAGTATAGTTTGTCTGAAGTTTAGAGATAACAGATAACTCCAGACATTTCTGGAAGGTTCTGAAGGTGACAAAGGCAAATGAAATTCAGGTGCTCATATTCATATAAATTTTTGAAATATTATTCAATATTGTAAGAAAGTTGGAGAAATATATATTAAATATATGTCAGTTTGACCATATGATACTTACATCTAGGATCAAAATACTCAGTATCATCAGGTTTTCTACCCCCAGCACCAAAGTTACTTGAAATATGTATTAGACACTTCAAAAAAAAAAAAAAAAAGTTGGCATGAAAAATGTGAAGATAGGAATCTATAAAAAATCTGTCTGCAGTATGTTAAATTCAGTCAGTTTGGTTTCTATTACCTCGTGCAAAAGAATACACCTCAGCTCCAACTCCTAGCTGAATAGACAGTTTTCAAAGTCAGTGTCATTCATGCAGGAAATATAGTATGGAGTGAACTGGAAATCCCTCACACAGACCATGTAACTAATGAACTGACTTTTTAATTTAGGCAGTTGACAGACTGTGACCCAAACTTTAGACCAAACTTGTGAACTTTGTCAACTTTGAAGACTTTGATAGTTGAAATACCATAGGGTTCCAACAATTCAATGCTTATTTTATTATCTATATGTCATGGTTATGCAAGAAAACAATCATATTGTAATAAAATCAGGCTCTCTGTCTTTTCTGGTCAGGCTGCTAACATCAGGAAAAAGTTTGATCACCATCACCACTGTAGATAACCAGGATTAGGAAATGTAGATGCAGTTAAAACTGACAGTAAGGTCTTTGTGTCTTGAACTGCTATTATTTATTCATTCTATTAAAGTGACTCAGAGTAGAAACTGGAATCCTTGCCATAGTGCATTAAGTAGTGTACAAGCATTCAGAGAGGTATTTGCTAAATAAAAATCTTACTCTCTTATGATTTGTATGAGGCAGTAGCACCTAGTAGCAGACACGCCAAGTGAGATTATAGATTTGTTGTCTTTAGGTGCTGTGGCAACAGACTCAGACAAAACCCAGAAAAAGCAAAAGGTAGTCCCACATCCTGAAAACACTTATTCTAACTGTTCAGATTAGTTTTATGATAGTCATCAATGACAGTGGGGTGGGAATTCCAGGATGCATTTCACTTAGTCACGCCTAATGGTACAACAGCAAGAATTGTTTGCTCATACATTACTACAGCATAAATGTGTACAACTGAGTCTACAAACAATAAGCTTGTTCTGGAAATAGCTCCTAGTATGCACACTGCAGAGAGATGAAGTCAGAACTTTCAAATAAATCTGATTTATTTCTCCCCTCCCCCCCACCTCCAAGATGCTTGTTGAGCCCGTAAACAGCCTGTGCTTACACACAAAATGGGAGTAACATTAACTACTCTTTGTCAAGTCTGTAACTATTTTGAGGAGATAAACTCTTATGGTTTTCATTAGACCACATTTAAACATTTAAGTAGATATAAAGAAACATTCCTACAGTAAAATACCATACAGTTAATGGAAAGAAGACATTTTTATTTTCAGTGGCAAAGTAAATAGCAAAGTCAAGGTTACCAGACTTATTTATCCAATTACAGGAAAATCATCAATTAAGCAAGACTCAATGTTTACCAAATGCAACAGCCATACTTATGCAGTATAATAATGAAACAGTTTTGAAATATTAATTAAAAATTAATTAAAAATATATTAAAAATATATTAATCTATTA
>JANHFX010001378.1:32880-48058 GCA_027560015.1 Chloroceryle amazona
AATAAATAAATAAAATAAAATACAATGGCAAAAATTAAAGCAGATTATATATATAGTTATTTATAAGTTTTATTGTGGACCTCAAGAAATCAAATATATCTAACCTCTGTAATCTAGTGGTGAATAAAGATTGATTGTGGCAAAGCAAGGTCTTTGTCAGCTTGTACTTTGTGGAATTTTCTGCATGTATGATTAATGTGCAAAAGGTACAAGTCTAGCCTTCAAGCTTCTTACTAGCTCTTACTGCCATCTACTGTTTAAACTGATCTTCGTCCTTTTTTTTATATTTTTTTAATTTTTTTTTTTTATTATTTATTTTATTTTCTGGTTGGTTTTGGTTTTTTGTTTGTTTTTCCCCGGGATGCACCTGGCAAACAGCTTTATTCTATCTGTTGCGGTCGCTACAGTCCTGTGTCATGAGAATGTTCTTCTAACCTCCTCTAGAGATTGAAGGCTCAACAGTAATGATCAAGGTCAGCTTAGAAAAGAGAAGCATTGTTATGCATTAGCTGTCATGCTCCTAAAGTGAGGAATAGATGGGAACATTCTTCCTGAGATGAAAAAATCTGTGTCCCATGAGTTTGCACAGAATAGGTAAAGTTTCTTCTGAAGTAGCAGTCAGGTTAAATTGAATACTATTAAAATCTACATTTCATGTTTTAAATCAATTTGTGCACTGGGCAAATTAACAACAATGTAATCTCTCTATGTGAGGAATAGATACTTAAATCACAGCTCAATGCACTATGATTAGTAATGTCATACTTTTCAATCAAAGGAACATTTCTAATGTACCAGAGCAAACTGTTGAATTAATACCCTGACCTGCATGATTAGTTCACAAACAAGAAATATGGTTAGAAATTTTCAAAATCTGTGGAGGACATAATTTCAGAGTCTGAACACCACAGTGGGACAGAATACAGCATCAAAAAGTAAAGCAGCTTCAGCAGCTATTTCTGGAGGTTGTTATGGGAGAGTGTTGCAGAATCTCATCAGGAACTCTCCACAATATGCTGAAAACTGCTCCATGAGCTGCAGTTTCAAAAGTCTTTTTCTATTAGTTGCATTAGAATTAAAGAAAATCTTAAAGGCTTTCTCTTCTTCAAAGGATATTAGTATCTTCAGCTACTCAGGTGATGCACCTGCTAGATAACTTGACACTTTAAAGCCAAGAGGGTCTTTTCAAATTGTTAAGCCCTGTAAAAACTTTTCTGAGGATACCTAATGAGCTCTTCATCAAGTCTGAAAATTAAAGCCTTCTATCTGTTCATACTGATTTCAAGGGACTGGAATCATTTGAATGTTTAGATACAATAGCACTTCAAGCAGTACAGATATACCAAGCAGACAAAATTGGCTGTGATTTAAGACAATAAGAACGATGGTTTACAAGTTATTTTTGTGTGCATCTTTAGAAGAGGTGAAAGAAAACAAAAACAAAAACAAAAACAAAACAAAAACAGGACAAACAAATAAAAACCACAACCTCTGATATTTCCTGAAATTATACATTTCATAAAAATGTAGAACAGTGTAATAATCTGATCTTATGAATTGTCAGATATGCTCACTGTGGGTCTTTCTTTTTTTATCTAGTATTTACCTCATGCCAAAGTTAAAGTATTTGTTGCTCTTTTAGAACACTGTATACATAATTTGTGTGTAACCATTATCTTCAAAATTCCAAGGAAAAAGCAGGCAAGACAAAGATCAGAAATGCTGTGATGTAGTCAGTGTTTATTTTATATAATGCAGGTAGCAATTGGCCAGAAATAACTCATTCACTGTAAAGCATTCATTCTCCTCTTCTTTTGTTTCACAACAATTATCATCAAGTTCTCATGGTGAATTTAACTCCATTAATCCTACTGTAGTGCCTATACTTTGATGAAAGAAATTGAGAATGAAAAACTAATGCTTTAGGATCCAATTCGGGATTCATATTATAGAAATTCAGATGACCACAGCAGAGTCTTATATGTTTAAGAAAGTCTCCACAGTAGTTACAAGAAAGATGAATTTCTAGTTGGCATTGCCATTGGAACAGACAGCCCATGGAGGTGGTGGAGTCACAGTCCCTGGAGGTGTTCAAAATCATGTAGGCATGACACTTCAGGACATGGTTTACTGGTCATGATAATGTAATGTAGATGCTTGGACTTGATGATCTTGGAGAACTTTTCCAACATTTTTTATTCTATGATTCTAGTTCTTAACTTACTTTGTTAAAAAGTAGAATAGATTGGACCCTGGTTGCAGGATGACCACTTCACTCATTCTCCACTTTCTTTTGATTCTGATTTCCAGTTTGGTTCTAAACTTTAAGAAAGACAGAAGTGAATGCAGAAAAAAATTAGGCATGACAGTAGTAACATGACTGATTTAATAGACATCGTTACCTGACTTCAACCTCACTACTGCCATTTTGTTTCTGGGTTTGGTTACCCTTTTGCTTTTTGATTTTTAATTCTAGTAGATATATCATGGCTGAATGCTTGGGAGGCAAGAAAGTGCCAGGAATCCTTAGAATACTACTGTTGTTTAGCCATAGCTAACAGCGAAATGCCTATCCATCTGCTTGCTCACAACCTCCATTAGCAAAACAAGGGACAAAAATAGGACAAACAAGAAGGAAAAGCTCATGAGTTGAGATAAAGACAGAGAGTTTACTTATCAATTACAGTTGCAGACAAAATAAACTCGACTTGAGAAAAAATAATTTAATTTATTGACAATTAAATTAAAAATGTAATTACTAATGTGGGTAATGGAAAATAAAAAAATACAAAACAATTAAAAATACAAAAAAATTAAAAAAACAGCTTTCCTCCTCACTTTGCTAACCTTAATTTCATTCCTTCAGTCATGATTCCTCTATCCTCACCCTGAATGTTGCAAGGGAAATGAGGAATGAGGTTTGCAGTCAGTCCATAACAGCTCCTCTCTGTCACTCCTTCCTCCTCACACTTTCCCCCTGCTGCAGTATCTTCTCTCCCCAAGCTGAAGTCCTTCAGGAAAAAGTATCTGCTCCATTGGGAGTTTTTCCTTTCAGGAAAAATCTGCTCTAACATAGACTCTCAGTGAGCTGCAGTGAGTATCTCCTGTGCCATTGAGCACTTCCTCCTTCTTCCCATTTATCTTTGGTATTCTTTTTGTCACCCCTGCAGACTAAAGAATTCACTTGTACACCCAATACAAATAGTAAATACTTAGTGATTTAGCTTTAAAATCTTAATTATATAATATCTCACTCAAAACTGTTCCCTGCTTATGCCAAAACCTTTAATTCCAGCAAATAAAATGTAATCTTCAGAAATCAAAAGAAAAAATTGAAAGATTCAAAGATATGTTGTGTATTTGTTACCTAAAGTTCAGCCTCCTAACTGTTGTTTTGGTAAGTCTATTAGGTTGAGGTTTTTTATGAAGATTCAGCAGACAAGTTCTACTGAATATTATGAGATTGATGAAATAAGTTGTTATCCTTTGCTGTCAGCCTTACAGCGTTTCCTCAAGTTACTATTTCTGATGGAGATATAATAAAAAAAATTATGCGAACCTGCACCTCAGTCCCATAAGGTTGTGCTCCAGATCTGTAGGTGTACCTGATGAAGATAATTCTACACAACATCCTTTGAAATGTAATGCATGGTTGAGGGATTATACTCCCCATTGTGCTATCCCTGTCATCTGGTAATAACAGTAAGACTTGGTCACATTTGTTTAGGTCATTTTACAGTGAATATCTTGCAACAGTGATTTAAAAGCTAATGGCCATTTAAATATTCCATATAAAGAAAATACTGTCTCAATAATCCTCTGCAGTTTTCTAGAAGTTACACTATGAAAATTTACCACAAAACTGTTAAGAAGTCGTCTTATTAGTACCTTGTCAACACCTAAATATTAATATAATTTATGAATAGTAGTAGTATGACTAGTAGATACAGAGTGTGCATTTGTTACTTAGATAAAGAATACCATATACAGTCTAATAACATACCTTGCAGGTCAAAATAGGGCTTTGGTGTACACCAGGAAATTCTATAGTTTAGAAAACCCTGTAGGTACTTCAAGGCAACATGATCTGTCTGAAAAACTAGTCTCTACATGGACATGAAGGGTGACTGTAATCACAATGATAAAGAGTGTGTAAAGCTGGGTGGGATGAATCTATGACTGCATGACATTTCTCAAATCTCTCAGAAAGCCTGTGGCTGAAGTTGCATGTGGTTTAGATAATGCAACTATAGTTAAGTCATATTCCTACAGAGTATGGAAGTACTGTTGACAGCTCAGAATCCCTGGAAATTGTGCTTATGTTTTGTGTCAGTAGGTAAGCATCACCTCCTGACTCTATACAGAAAGAAATCTAGAACTATAAGAATAAACTATAAGAATTAGACTCTTTGTTTTCTGAAATGTTTGGGTTTTAAGCTGAAAATGTTAGACAAAGCTATAGTGAGACCAGCTGTTGAGTGATTTGGAAGAAGGTTAGAGTAGGGAGGTAGAGTATCCAGTTAACTTTGTTACAAGCAGGAAGCAACTAGGATGAGTGACAACAAAAAAGTGGGGCATAACAGTATTGAAGTGTGTGTTGCTGCTGGTGGGGAATAAAGTAATGAAAGGGGATGGATCTCAAATATAAAGGTAGGAATAGACAAGTCTAGAAAGGAAGGTGCACTCAACTTTTGCAATGGTACTAATTAAAAGCCCTGTTGGAATCTGTCATTTTCTCACAACAGGATTTCTTTATCAATCATTATATTTAAAGGTCTTTAATGACAAGATTTAATCAGACTAGCAACAGTAACATTGTGAAGAGCTTCCTACTTATAGATTAGATAATTGTATAACAGGATGACAATTTCATCATCCTTACGAGTAAATGACACTAATACGTATTTCACAGGACTGCTCTAAACAAGCAGTTTGTGACATGGCACTTCAAAAATGTAACAATGGTAGATATCTTTTTTCTTTCTTTCTTTCTTTTTTTTTTTAAGAAAAGGAATTAGCTTTGCATTTAAACAGTGCAGCTTCTGTATTGGCAAATATGGAAGCTATTATGTACTTTAAAATTGTTGACAAATGACATTAAATATTAGAAAAAGAACTGATGTATAAAATCTGAGTGCAAAAATTTGTCCTTAGAAAATTCTAATTGGATTCTAATCCTGTTTTGCAAGGACATGTCTATTTCATCAAATGTGTTTACAATGAATTACTCAACTACTTTGCTTGATAAAACCAAACTTTCTTAGAATCATAGAATTTTTAGGGTTGGAAAGGACCCCTAGGATCATCAGTCCAACCTTCATCCTAACATCCATCTATCCTATCTATCCTACGTTCCAGTGCTACATCCACTCGTTTTTTAAACACCTCTAGGGACTACCTCCCTGGGCAGCCTGTTCCAGTGCCTAACCTTTCTTCACTCTCTCAGTGAAGAATTTCTTCCTAATATCCAATCTAAACCTCCCCTGATGCAACTTGAGGCCATCTCCTCTCATTTTATCATTATAATTTGGGAGAAGAGACCAACACCAGCCTCGCTACAACCTCCTTTTAGGTAGTTGTAGAGAGCAATAAGGTCTCCTCTCAGTCTCCTCTTCTCTAGACTAAAGAACCTCAGTTCCCTCAGCCTCTCCTCAGAAGGCATGCTTTCCAGGCCCCTCATCAGCTTCATTGCCCTGCTCTGGACCCTCTCCAGCACCTCAATGTCCTTCTTGTATTGTAGTGTGCAAAACTGGACACAGTACTTAAGGTGTGGTCACACCAGACACCGGCGTCATCCCCATCCCTCTCCACTAGCAGGTCCGGGATCCAGCATTCTCTGCCTGGACACCTGCATGCTTTTGAAGGACCTCTGTCTGGTTCACCATATTTTTTTCTGACGGAAGCTTTTGTCTGGCTTGCAACCATCTCTACTACTGCACGCCTTTTTTTTTTTTTTTTTTACTATTATTTATTTTTTATTTACTCTTTTGTGCGTCCCCCCACATGACCTGCTCATCACATGCCAACAAGCGAGAATGCAACTGTTTTGCTGTCCACGGTCTGAGAGCTGCTTCTGGTTTTTCTGCATTTAAATCTCCCGTGGATTCTCCAGGAATGCCCCAGCTATATTTTCCTCTCAGCCTCTCCTGTGAGAGCTGCTGAATCCTGCTGGGTCTCTCCTTCTTTCTTCAAGCTTCCCTGGCTCAGGGAACCCCCTGTCTTCTTCAAAAACCTCAAAAAAAAAGAAGAAAAAAACCCAAACAAACAACATGGTGGGTTTACCTTTCTTCTGAATGTTTTGGGTTTTTTTGATATTAAACAGTCAAAATGAAGCATTTTAACAACTTAATACCAAAAAATCTGATGAGTTCAGAACAAAATGTTTAAGAATATACCTTGCTGAACAAAATTCTGATTATTCTTTCATTATTTATTTTCTTCTTTACAGAGTTTAATAAAAGGTGAATAGAATATAAATCTCCAAGAACAGACAAATGAGCTCTTAACTGCCTGCATCACTCGCCATGGTAAAGGTTTATCCAAAAAGAGAGCAGATGTTTTGTAAAAGAATAACAAAATACTAAAAGCTTTCAGCTAAAATACTAGTAGCCTGAAATATTTGTCTACCAAACATGCAAATAACAAATATGGTAGCAGAAATATCAGGGCTAGCTTATGAATTATTCCAGGAATTTAATTTCTTTCTAAATAATAGTATCTCTTACAAAAGTTTCTCTTCTACGTTTTTGTATGAAAACAAAACAAAACAAAACAAAAACATACCCTTTGTGGTTCTACAACCCTATGAATGGATGGCAGATTGAAAATGTAAATATATCTGCTAAGTATTTATATTTCAAGCAGCTGTAAGGATCACAAAAGCATGTTATGAGGATTGTTTTCTTGTTTGTTTTTCAGAAATAGAAAACTAATATTCCTGAAGCAATTTTCCTCAAGCAGAGGAATTCTTAGATATATGCAATGTCAGATAATTAAAAAAAAAAAAAAGAGAATATCACGCTTTTCTTCAGAAGCCCTTTTCTTAATATTGCTGTTCGCGGTTTTCCAAAAAGATCTGTTTTCATAAGAATTTCAATAAACATATTAATTTGTGGCTTAGTTCTAATTTCTTCTCATTTAGAAAATACCAACCACACATTAGTCATGAGGACTGATTTTCTGGAAAGATGTTGGTTTCAACTACAAAAGAATCTGCTTCTAACATACTTAATTCTTTAAAAAAAAATGGAAAGTCAAAAATTGTACTTCAGTCTAATGCTACATTCTGTTCTGCAGAGGGAGATCATAGAATTATAGAATACTTTTGGTTGGAAGTGACCTTTAAAGACCAGCTAGTCCAACCCCCCTGCAGTAAACAGGAGCATTTTCAACTAGCTTAGGCTGCTCAAAACCCCATCCAACCTGACCTTGAATTTTTGTAGGGATGGGGCATTGACCACCTCTCTGGGCAAGCTGTTCCATTGTTTTCACCATCCACATTGTAAAAACATCCCTCTCTCTCTGGCCTTCTGAACAGCTTGTAGATGCTGGTAGCCACACTATAGTCATAACATTCATTCCACCAAGCTTCAGCAAAGGCAACCAGGTTATAGCTTTCTAACAGCACAGTGGCTTTCAATTCCTCCTGTTTCTTGCTCCTGCTACATGCACTGGCATAAAGGCACTTCAGGTGGGCTGTACCACTTTCTTAGAGGAACACCCCTTAGTTTCTTTGAGGTATTTCACCAGTATTACCCTGTTGGCTTCTATTACCTCAGGAGCCCCTGTCTCATGCCTGTAAGTGTGCTCAGGTGTAACCAGCATGACTGAGAGCAACAGGCTGAGGGGTCTCATTAGCACATTGTCCCTCTAACCTGGGCATGTGGTCCCACATCTTGTCACAGACAAGCCTGATAGTATGCCCCTCCCCCTTCACATCTAGCTTAAAGACCTGTTAATGAGCCCTCAAGCTCCTGTGTAAAGACTCTCAAACACTAATCTTTTAATGAATAATTTACCATAAAAAAATAGACAAAATGACAATAAAATTTAATCTGAATTATAAACTGTTTTTGTTTTGTTTTGTTTTGTTTTCTCATATCACCTTCATCTGACCTGCAGTGTCATTAAAAAGTACATTCATAGTATCTACTTTATTTGTAAAAATGTTCAAAGGAACACATTAACTTGAAATCTAGATAATGAAAATTCTGACTGTAGGGGAAATTGAATGAATACATGAAAGAAAACACTACAAATGTAAAACCTTTACAGATGTATGTCAAAAAATTTTACTCTAGGAACAACTATGTTCCCACCTGACATTGTCTTACTACTTTACAGGTTAATCACAATAAATATAAGCATCTTTATAAAACAGAAGACAGTAACAAATGCAAGTTGTTCCTAACTCTACTTGAAGAACATTATGACTTACACAAATTTAACAACACAGTTCACAATATATAAAATCATTTCTTTTTGAAAAATATTTTGAGATGCATGAAATTTCACTCAATAAGTTATGAAGATAGTGGTCCAAGATAACTAAAGATTAAATACTTTAAGGTGTTCATTAAACAGTCAGTGATATATGAGGTCTATGATGAAAATTAAATGTGTAATGTATTGTTAGTAAAATATCAGTCGAGGTAGTGTCTTTGTTTCTGTATAGTCTGTGATTCAGTGTTGTCTTATTCCTTTGCCTAAAATAATTATAAACTCTCCTGTCCCCTGCTACTTTCCAATTCTCTTAGGGCTTTCTTACCTCAGTAGTTCAGTATTTCAAAAGAATTACCAAATATAGTAGAATAGTGATTATATCTCCCTGTTTTGATTTGTAGTAAAGTTTTAATGTGAATATGACAAAATTAGAACTTTCAAAATAATTCACTAGAATGAAGGGCTCCATCTCTAAATTTTTTTTTTTTCTACAATTGTACACAAAACCACTGTTTCTGTTGACATCCCATTTCACTGATGAAAGGTCTGTGTTCCAGACCATTTATGATGAAACAACTCCAGAAGCAAAACTATTCACAGGCATAAATCATTAGAGAATTAATATGATCTGAAATAAAAACTACTATATGTTGGTGTAACAAACAACTACAGCAGAGGGACGAGGTTAAGATTAATTAAAACATTATTACAAAACCAAATTATAAGAAAATGTGGAGTCTTTGGAAGATTGTTTTGCTGTATACATATGGGGGAGGGGGGTGGTGTTAGCTGTATCAGAAATATATTGTGTCCATCTACTTTACCAAAATGAATGCAGCTTACTTCAAACTTTAATGTTGATGGTTAGAGAGGAGATACTTGAAATAGTGGCTCATACAGAAAATACCAAGGGAAATTTTTCAATATAAGTGTTAGCTGATACCACTGTAATAAATCAACGCAACAGTTTACTTAACACTTCATTTATTGAGAAGGAGAATCAAGCACACAATTTTTGCTCTTCCTGTCAGGGAGAATATCCCATTTATTTCCTGGACATTTCAAGAAGTGGCAGACACCTGTACTGTTTAGGTCCGACATTAATCATTTCACCACCTGTGTGTCTTATTTACAGCATCTTCCTCCTTTCAGTTCCAATCAGTACTACCATTTCCTACAATACTGGCGAGCAAGCAGTTGGCCTGAGACTATTTTGTTTCTTATGTAATTAGCAAAATATTTGGATTTTTTAATTATATGTCATTTACAGCTTGGTCCATTCTTCTCACGTCTCTGACATTCTGTTGTTTGCACTAGAGTTTTGGTTGGTTGGTTTTTTTTTATGGATTGATAATAAAAGGATCTTTAGGAATGTTTTTTAAGGATATTTTTATGGAGTATCAATAGTGTATTACTTTTTCCCTAAGGCTGTTTCATCTTTATAAAACTGTCCAATAAGTAGAATAGAAAAAACCTGAGCTTCACATACTAAATAACTGTAATATTTTTCTGTAAAGACTTGATTGGCAGCAATGAGCAAAATGTTCATGTAATTTGAATAGCTGATAAAGCATTAGTTCAAGTCTCCACCCAGAGACATTAGAGGATTAAGCTATACCTTGTAATGCTCTGTTTTCTCCTACTGCAAGGAGAAGTCAGTTAAATAAACAAACAATATTTAATGGAGGAAAGAAAAAAAAAATAAAATGTAGACAAAGTAACATATTTAATTCCTAAAACACAACTTTTGGTAAAAGTCTTGTCCTTTGGTGAGGCAATTCTGAGGCCACCTGGCAGCTTGCTTTCTCCTGCACTTGACTTACTGTGGTTGTCAAGTTTTGCTACAGTAGCCATGGATTTTGTGTTGTCTGCTGCTCTCTCTTTCTTATCCATTCCAACACTATAGCTCCACCAGCAGCTTCGGTAACACACTGCTCTTAGGCAGAGTACATGTAGTACAGAGCATTGGCAGTCCTGTATAGCAAAAATTCTTAAATATCTTCTCACACTTCATATTTTTTGTCAATGTCTCATGAGTTTCTTCAGATTAAAACTTTTACACTCTACCTCTAGAAGCTATTGTCTAGGACTGGAGATACTCCTCACCCAAGGCACAGATGGGAACAGCTAGTTGGAATAGACTATTATGAACTCTGATCTTCATAAAATATACATATTTTTATGAGAGAAATGTGTCTCAAGCATAATAAAATGTGAACTTATCAATTGTCTCATTTAAATCAATTTGCCTTTCTCTACTGGATGTCAAAAGTGGCTTGATCTTTTTTTCAGGCTTCCTACTTTTCTTGGAAAGTAAATATCATGTGATTTACTCTTCTCATTAGGCCTCTATTACTAGGGTTACATAAGACTGCAACTGAATCCCTATATCATATCTAAACTTAACTCTGAGATTGCAATGCTGAGCAGCATACTCCATGAAGAGATGTGGCAAGGTGTAAGATCTGTCAGGAGCATGGGTCAGTAGGAGGCATTTATTCTATTCTATACAAAATGAGGTGACACCTAAATTAACATGATATTTGAAATGATGAGAGGAACAGCTGGAGAGCTTTTGTTCATCTGATCATTACTGATGCATCTATGACAGCATTTGGGCTTACTTTAACTACAGGCTTTCTCAGAGAACATGCATAGCCTTAACACTTATACAGCAGCCGTTTATCTTGCTAATTCCTGTAACCTGTTGTTTAGATACATACTGAACGAATTTAGGAAGAGGAGGTCTAAGATTAGGAATAGCTCAAAATTAGCTAGGCAATGAAATAGATTTACACATGGGGAAACAGTCTTCCTTTCACAGAAGATGTAATTTACTGTGTTGAATAATGAAGACTCAGTGTACTTCAGAGGATTCTGTGAAAACAAAGGCAAGCTTTTAAAATGTGATAATTACATGCAATGATACAATGAATGAAAAAATTGTAAAAGAAAGGTAACAAGGATAGCAGAATTGACAGTGTATTTGAATGTCTCAGAACTAGAAGCAACCAGGATTATTGATTCAAAATCAGAACATCCCTAGATTGAATTTCTAGTTTCTATGTTCATTGTTCTTAATAAATACGAAGTTTGTAAGTCTGAAAGTCAATTTAACAAAAATTAGGTCTACTTTGAAAAAATAGTGAAAGATGTATCATTTTTTCATGCATTTGAGGAATATCAGAAAAGGAAAAACAGAAGATGAAGGATGGAAAATTCCAAGAAAATTGAAAAGAGGATGGCTTAACTTCTTTGGGACTTTCTTCTTTGTTTGTTCACTACCAGACTTACTGTGATGTCTTGACCTAAATTGATGAGTGGGAACAACTTGAAACTACTCAATTAAGCGTAAGAATCAGTCTAAGAAACATTAAGTTTTGCTGTTGTTTTCTCTTATATGTGTATTCCTCCTCATCTTCCAGTGTCATTTGTCTTCTGGCTCCTTTTCACCAGCTTGTGAGACTACTCCAGATGAGATTAAATGACCCAACCAGTTTTTGCTTAGACCCAGGAAGATCAGCCATATCATATCACAGACTGGGGAAATGAGTCAGAGATCTGCTGATGTACTGCTGCCTGGAAGACAAAGGACTCTCAGCAGGAATACTCATATCAGTGAAGTTCTCCTCACTCATATCATCCTACTTTTCTTTTGAGTTTTGTCTGTGTCTATGTATGTTGCATCAAAAAGGGTGTGGGAAAAAGATGGCTTTAGAGCTAATTATTTTATCCTCATTATGCAGAGAATAAATGGTTTTAACTGTGATTCTATTTCTGAGAAACAGACATTGATAATAAACTTGAATTTAGGGATGGCCTTCCCTTTCTTTCCCTCTCCCTTTCCCTCTCCATCCCCCTCTTACTCTCCTCTCCTCTCCTCTCCTCTCCTCTCCTTTTTTTTTTTTCT
This sequence comes from Chloroceryle amazona, assembly GCA_027560015.1. NCBI lineage: Eukaryota > Metazoa > Chordata > Aves > Coraciiformes > Cerylidae > Chloroceryle > Chloroceryle amazona. Next base: position 45,233 of record JANHFX010001378.1, read on the forward strand.
ATATAACTGCTAGGTTTTAAAAAAAACTCTCTCATATTTTATTTTCTTTTTTAATATTTGTTACTTTCTGTAATATAATTTTCCAAATTTTCATAATTTACAGCTATGATTGTCATATTGTACTGTGGAATGTATTCAAAAGCACAAAACTTGAATATTTGTTTAATGTTGTGACACTGTATATTGATGTCTTTGACCCTTTGTCTTTTTGAACACATTTTCTCTACTTAAATAAACACAAGCCATTAATCTCACATGTATGTTTACCACTGAGTGAATGTCTGACCCAGGCTTCACCTAATTCATCATTTTCAAGTCAAAAGAGATCACTGGTAACCTCTAGTCTGACTGCCTCCACTTAATCACAGTATTTCACATTTTAGCAATAGATTATTCCCCCACTTTTGTTTCATCCTCATCCATTCTGAAAATCACCTGATTTTTTTCTTCCTCAATGAGCTTTCAAGGGTTTGACACACTCATTAAATGGTAGGACCTCTGGAGATCAAGTCCAACGCCCATGCCAGAGCAGGATCACCTAGGGCAGGCCACACAGGAACATATACAGGTGGGTTTTGAAAGTCTCCAGAGAAGGAGACTCCACAATCTCTCTGGGCAGCCTGTTCCAGTGCTCTGGCACCTTAAGTTTTTCGTCATGTTGATGTGGAACTTCCTGTGTGCCAGTTTGTGACCATTACCCCTTGTCCAATCAGCAGAGCTTCTGCTGATTGTCATGAACTTTAGGTAATAACCCCTATAAGCACTTTCAGGAACCTACAGCTGATTTAACAGTAGCAAGGGCTTCAGGTCTTCCTGTGTACCATTAAGCTGTTAGTCATGATGACTCTTCATTTATCTGTCATTCCTGATGGAACTAATCTTTTATTAAGTCACATTTTTCTGGTTGCAACTGAACCAAGGTAAAAGGTGGTTCTTGTTGCCCCATGACAACTGCTTTTCACCCCCTTTTATTTGATAAAGCTTATCTTCACATACATTATTTTAAAATTATTCTGGTCTGAGTGAGAACGGAACTAATTCTGTTCAGTGATTTTACTTTTCAGTTCAGTTCTTCTAACTAACTGCACTTTCTGAAGTTAGCAGCCTATTTTTACAGTGTCTGCTTCTAGCAGTAATAATAACGCATGTTTAGAGTTAGTACCCAGGATTGTTGTGCAGACCAAGGCCACTCTTGGATCTTGTGCACCACACTGTGGAGTGCAGAAAGTAAAAAATCGCACCTGCAGGGAGGATTGGACAGGACAGTTGACCCTAAACTGATCAACAAGGTATTCCAGCCCATATATGTCATATTCACTATAACGCTGAGGGATCATGAGAGTCTTGCCCTACTTTGCTCGGCTTGGTTCAACACAGGTCCTCTTCCTCTCTTCTTCAATGGCTGGCATCTAAGGAGGACTCTGTCCATTATGCCTTTGATCCTGATCTGTATGTTCCTGAATTTGGTACCAGAATCCAGCTCCTGAACAGAGCTCCTTTCTGCCACTTGGCCCAGTCTGGGACTCTTCCACAGCCTGCTCCACAACATCAGTGGTGACTGTGATGTAATTACCATCGGGGGGGCTGGGTTTAATGCTGGGTTTGTATATATTCCATTTTTATTATTTTCGTTAAAGCTGTTTCAGTTTCCTTTTCTAATGAATGTCTCCTTTATTCCCTTTCTTTGGGGAAGAGAAGGGGGTTAACAGAAAGCATCTCTTATAGGCATAGCAGGCTCTCCTAAGCATAAACCATTACAATATAGTTAACATAGCAGGTCTCAGAAGAAAGTGATTTATTCTATTTACAGTCTCATTCATATGGAGAACTACTTGGGGAAAGCTCTGCCCCTCTCTTGAGCTGGTTGCTCTGTGAACAAGACAGTAGCAATGGTGTTACTGTAGTAAAATCCTCAAAAAATTTTTACCCCAACTTGATGCTGTCCTAGACCAATCACTTGATATCATTCTCTGAATTGTTAATTCCTGTTGTATTTGGTTTGTGTGCCAAGGGTGTGGTAGCAGGGGGGCTTCTCTGAGAAGCTGATAGAAGCTCCTCCCACGCCTTTTAGAGCCAATGGCAGCCAGCTCCAAGATAGACCCACCACTGGCCAGGGCTGAGCTAATCATTGACAGTGGTTACACCTCTGTCATATATTTCCTTCTTGAAAAAAAACCTGCTGCCCAACAGTAACTGCAATTAGAGACAAGACTGAGAATATATGAAAGCAACAACTCTGCAGACACAAAGGTCACTGAAGAAAGAAGGGGAGGACATGCTCCAGGAACCAAGGCAGAGATTCACCAGTAGTCTGCAGCGAAGACCATGGTGAAGCAGGCTGTTGCCCTGCAGTCTATGGAAATTAATGGTGGAGCAGATATCCACCTGCAGCCCGTGGAAGATCTAGAAAAGGTTGGTGTGCCCAAAAGGGGTTGTAATCTCATGGGAAACCCATATTGGAGCATGCTCTGGGCAGGACCTGTGAACCTGTTGAGAAAGGATCCCATGCTGGAGCAGTTATTCTGGAAGATTTATGACCTCATTGGATTCTCATGCTGGAGAGTCAGTTCCTCAGGGACTGGACCCCGTGGAAAGGACCCACACTGGAGAAGTTCATGGAGGTCTGTCTGTCATGGGAGCGTGTCTAGTCCCATTCAGTGGATTACGAGCTTGGTGAATTGCATGGCAGGTACAGTCACAAGGTCTCAGATGAAGAATACAAAACAATTTATTGTTTTTCCTTAACAACATTGTCCTGGTTTGGGTGAAAACAGGACTAATTCTGTTCAGTGATTTTACTTTTCAGTTCAGTACTTCTAATTAACA
>JANHFX010001379.1:0-17172 GCA_027560015.1 Chloroceryle amazona
GTGAGGCCACATCTTGAATATTGCATTCAGTTCTGGGCCCCTCACTATAAGAAGGGCAGAGAAGTGCTGGAGCATGTCCAGAAAAGGGCAAAGAGGCTGGTGAAGGGCCTGGAGCACACATCCCATGAAGAGTGGCCGAGGGAGCTGGGATTGTTTATGATGGAGAAGAGGAGGCTGAGGGGAGACCTCAGCACCCTCTACAACTACCTGACAGGAGGCTGGAATGAGAAGGGGGACAGCCTCTTCTCCCTGGTGGTGATGTGTGACAGGAGCCAAAGGCATAGCTGCAAGCTGTGCCAGGGGAACTTTAGTCTGGATATTAGGAAACATTTCTTCACTGAAAGGGTTTTCAAACATTGGAATGGTCTGCCCAGGGTCATGGTGCAGTCGCCATCCCTGGAGGCATTTAAATGGCGTGTGGATCTGGTGCTCAGGGACATGGTTACTGGTGAGCTTGGAGTGTTGGGTCAATGGTTGGACCAGATGATCTTGAAGGTCTCTCCCAACCAAAGACATTCTGTGAGATTATTCCAATGTCTAATTGTTCTCATGGTGAAACATTTTCTTCTGGAGGCTCTTTGAAAATCTTCCCATTTGTACCCATTACCCCTTGTATTTTCCAAGTGACTCCTTGTAAAAAGGGAGTCTCCCTTTTCTTGGTAGACACCTTTTATGTGCTGCTACGTGGCAACAAGGTCTCCCCTAAGCCTTCTCTTCTCAAGGCTGAGCAAACCCAGCTTTCTCACCCTTTCTTCATAAGGCAGGTCTTCCAGTCCTCTGATCATTCTCATGGCCCTTCTCTGGACTTTTTCCAGCCTGTCCACATCGTTTCTGTAGAGCAGGAACCAAAACCTAACACAGTATTTCAGCCCAAACACTGTGCAATCTGGAGGAAGGAGGCGTGAAGCAGAAGAGAAGTAAACCACAAGCTGTAATAAACTTTGGCAATTATCTTCAGAGCTGCTGTTGCCATGTCTACAGTTGGCCAGTTACCACTGGTGAACTACAAAGCCTGAATGCAATGTGTAGAATACACCTGAACGGAGGCTATCCACAGTGGTCTTCACAATCACTCTTTTGGTGGCAACAGGTTTATCCACCAGTTGAGTTCTTGATGCAAGAGAGCAATCTTCCTCGTATAATCTCACAGAATAGCTCAACACAGTTTAAAGGAGTTAACAACGAACATGTGAGGACCGCACAGTAAGATACCATCAACTGTAAGGTTGCCTTCAAGTCTCTCAATCTATGAATATTGCATCTGCCTTTCTGGTGGAAAACCACAATGTTCTGTCTGCTGCATCTGCTGTAACAAGGTTACTATTATGAAAATGCCAGATTAGCATCTGTCTCATACCAAAGTTTCATCAGAAGATGATCTTTCATGAGCTGACCTTGAAATTAATGCTTTCCTTGTGTTAAAAAAAGTAAAAATGTTAAAAAAAGACAAGTGGCCTTTAAAGTAAAATTAACACAAAAAATAAAGATTTCTCTTCAAGTTTACTTCAAATTCAGAAAATTGCAAAGATAGCATTAGGTTTTAAATATGCTGTGGGACAAGCCAGGGCAGCTTAGCTACAGAATCCTGCTTCCTTCGGTGCAAAGCAAATGGTGAGTAAAGAACAAATCAAGGTGATACAGCAAATAGCAGTGGCACCTGCAAACTGGTGAAACTGGTTGAAACTGGTGTGCAGACAGATATCTGGCACAGCAAACAGGCTGCTACAGTTTCTGTAAGGAAGAGGAAGCGTAGCCTTTCTTTGCCTCCGGAAGGTTTGCTTCACTGCACATTTGCTTGCATAGCAAGTCACAGGCAAGAACCTTCATATCCAGTGGCACCTGAACTGGCAGGGAACTGGGAACGCCAGATAAAGCTTTGAGTGCTACCACAGAAGTCATTTGGCACATCAGGTATAGCGATCCAGGTCTTCCACTCTAGTCGCAGTAAAATCACCGTTGCTTTTGACTACACATCTGCTTTGACAGTCATCTTCTGCCTAAACTTATTCCATATTTGTGGACAAGTCATTAAACTTTCTTCATAATTCCCCTGGTCTTTTTAGAGCAACTGGCAATACCCTGAACTTACAGTCAGAAACCAGCTCTGCAACTCAGTTATGCCTGAGTTACTGACATGGTTTCTCCAACACTGACCTCAGCTTAGATAAGATCCCACAGGATGTATTAGTTCAGACATCATACCACAGATACAAGACACCACAGATACAAGACCAGAAGCCCTAAGCAACAGAAGAGATGCAGGACCTCAAATAATAAAAGATAAAATTGCATCATGTTTTGAGTGGGATTTGGCTCCCAGTTTGTTCCAATTCAGGAATGCAAGGCTTGCGCTCTCCGTTGTGATCCAGCCTACTGATGACACGTTCAGTAACTCCTACAGCTCACAGAAATACTTCTGACACTTGGTGCAGTACGAGACTCCCATTATTCTTTGCTTACCCTCTTCCTCCCAAAGCTGATCAGATGGAGACTTTCCAGTTATCAAAATCTGCAGCATCAACGCAGTCTGATGACCTTTACAGCCTGGGGTGGTTTCCCCCAAGGTGACGTGCTGCTGCCAAAACACCCTCTGCTACATTGCATCTGATGCTTATCTGAAGTGAGATGAAGGACTATCAACAGCTGCTACAAGTCATCACTCTGCACGGGACTAGAAATGGAAGATGACAGACAGGAAAGCCAGGAACAATGGACTTTTAAGACTTTCTCATGCCGTCATGACAGGGAACTTGTCTGACCCGCACCTGAGAGGCCCAGATCACTACGCTGGCATCGGGACATACAAACAGTACCAGAAGGCTCAGTCTCCTCCCAGATGAGTTTTCACACCTTGGATGCAGGGGAGGCCCTGTGGCTGCAGCATTATTGTTACCTTTCTCCATTCTGAAGAGTATTTAATTTGAGAAGCAGTTTTCAGAACTTCTAGTAAACATCAATATGTAATTATGGCAAAAAAGTAGAAGCTCTTTGTACCAGCTCTAAAATAATTTTCTAAGCGGCCCAGACAGGTCTGCAGACACCTAAACTGATGATTACAGTTTAGATGATGTATATATTTGAGCACGTTCCCCTTCCGCCTACATTTTCCAGCTGTACAACAGGAAACATAACTATGGTTCACTCCTCAGAAAAATCCATAAGAGACCCTGAAGACCTCTGTGTAGAGAAGTTAAACGTCATTCCACGTTAAAAAAATGAAGCTGACACACAATCAACATGCTTTAGTCAGTTGCTGTTATTTACTGTATGCTGGAAGGCAGGAATGGACCCATGAGGGATGCAGAAAAGAAGCCCAGCCATGTAATTAAAGACAACACATGTTGATATAGCATATATATCAAAGTTTGAACAGAACCACTTCGTGCTGGAAATACCTTCACATCCATATTTGACAGTTTAACTATGGTTAGGATCAAACCCTGCTGAATGCTGTAGTTGAGTCTTCCTAATGATTGGCACGATACGACACCATCCAGCTGACTGCCTTTGGTTTTAACCTCTCCACTTGAGGTTTCCCCATGATAAATGCCAACGGATATTTACGATCAGAAGGGAAAATTTAAAAACCAAGCAAAAGAAAAAAAAAATTCTTCTTGAAGGAACTGATACATCCAGAGTATGCAACACAACACTTTTGTGTCTAAGTCTTCCTCAGTGTTGACCATTTGACTTCCCAAAGTTGGTGGAAGACAAAACCTCTCAGCACTTTTGAAGCACTTCTGATGACACATACCGTATTCAATCTGGAAAAATGTGACATTCAAAGAGGACATCCATGAAAATAATTTTCTGCCATGCCCCCGGGTCTCACCTCCCTCTTCTAACTCCAGCAGTAGATTCCCCACTGGTGACACTGAAGAGTTAAGTTCACGTCCAGGACTCTTGCAGCCAGAGCAAGACTCAACTGTGCTTTCAGTGTAAGGACACGTTTCACATACTTGCACATTACACCAACTTACAGCTTCAGATCTTTACACATACATATGCTCCTATACTTCAAGTTATTTTTGCTCCTTCACAGTTTATGCTCACAACCAATTTCAGAAGTTCTTTCTCAAGAAAATGCACATTTCCTCCAGAGGAAAGGTCCTTTGTGGAGAGCTAATTAAAATGCTAGAAGACCTGGCTTCAGCTCGAGCATTTATCAGAACACCTCCAGAGGAAGGGCTGTCCTTTGAAATGTTAGATACATTGTCGACCGCGGATGGGGGTCAAGAAAGCTTTTCAAGCCATACCATGCTCTGAAAAAAAAATTTCTACAACCTGACAAGAAAAAAATAGATGGGCTATGACAGCAGAATGACAGACTCAGTCAAGTATTTCATAAATTGAGATAATTGTTGCTGTGCATTTAGGATGAGTTAAAGACTGAGAATATGCCAATGAGTTCACAGCAACATAATCCTTCACTCAAATACCTCTCAATAAAGAAGATGATTATGAAGGTCAGAACTCTACCTTTATGTCAGTAAAGGACTAGAATAAGGGTTGGTTTCCAACATGTAACATATACAATTCTGCCAATAAGCAGCTTCTGTAACAAATATTAATTATCTTTCCTAAATGCCACCAAAAAAAGCCGACCTGAAGTAAAGCTGTTGCTTTACTAAGTGCTGGGATTTAAGACCATTACATTTTGAGTTGGACTCTTATGGTGAAGTTGATTTCAAAACCTGAATGACCAGTAATTTCCCAGCCATAAACAAAGAAGGCAAAACCAGGAGTCAGCTGATTTGAAAGACAGTGTTCATAAAAGGTCCAAGCAACTGCCTGCAAGATCTAACACAGCCCAGAGGACACTTCTGGACCACAGCCAGTAACAAATAAAAGAAGGAAACAAAAAACCATCATGAGATTACTTTTTTCTCCGGCTCCCCACTGTAGTAGCAGTAAATACTCAATTGGTTTAATATTTCATCTTGACAAAGCATTTTGAGCTTGTTGAAAGTATCAATTTAAATAAGTAGTTTGTCTCTCTTTTAAGGAAGGAAGAGGGAAGTGAACAGTGAACCACCCTAAAACCAGAGATGGAACAGACCAAGGAAAACACTGCTGTTTTTAAAATATCTCCTCGTTAATAAAATTATTGCTTTGCTAGAAATCATAATAGCACCACGCTCCTCTAGACCATGCTACACCAGCCTCATTGTTTAATGAAAACATTCACCAGGTTATGCTCTTTACCTTTAAATGGTAACAACAAATAACACTGGGTTTGTCAACACGAGGCATTCTTTACAGAGAGAATCTTGCCCTCTTTCTTCAAAGGTGATCTAAACAGTTCTTTTCTCAATATTTACAGGGGAATTCCTTGCAGGAAGGATCTGAGCACGTCCTGCAAATCACCCCAGATAATGGCATAAAGGATGTCAATCACATTTACCCTTACTCTGTGGAATAGCCTCAGGGCTTTACAAAACAAAGCTTCTGGGGTATGAGATCCCATTCTTTAGACTGCACACACTTCAAGAAAAATCACGTCTCATCAAACACGGGACCGATATCTACCACCTAAGGTCAATGAATCAGTAATAAATTATTTGCTGAATTAAAAATAAGTATTTGAGGGCTATTGATAACAAGCAGTTGATTAAGTTAAAGGCTTATGTCAATATAAGACGTTTGATATTATAAATAAGCAGCACATGTGTGCCTGATGTTATGCTGCAAGTGATCAATACAACATACTGGAAGTGCAGCAGGAATGTGCAATCTAACAGATGGATTTCAAGAACTAATTGTGAATCAACAACTAGTTGTAGCATTGCTAGTAAGGTGCTCACAGGATCAGTAAACTTTTCATTCCTGATTAAAGATACCACTGTGAATAATGCTTATCAAAAGACTGAAGTGTGGATGAGTATCTATGTTGGAGAAGAGCCACTCTGATAAGCACAGCACAGTCAGATAATACTCTTCCATGAGCCACTGCAAGGTCCTAGCTTAAGAGGCAGAGCAGAAAGATTCTTATAAGCCAGTTTCAGAAAAACTTAGTTATACAGCAATTCTGAAATGGCTGATGAACCAAGTAAAAGAAGTAAACCAATCCTTCAGCCATAAAATAAATACAAGAAAAACTACCACTAGAAGAGGGCATTGCCCATTTCTGAGGTGTTGGAAAACAGTTTGGGCAAGAGCAACACATGAGCAGCACAGGCAGCTTTTAAGGAATATTTTCCAGCCTATTTTCTTTCATGGAATAACTACTTGAGTTACAGCTACAAAGAAGCTGGAGAAAGACAGTCTAGTATCAGTTTGAACCAAGCAGAAGCTGAAGCTGGTGGGCGGGACAGAGTGTGTGTCCTCTTCGGAACTGAAATAAGCTACCTAACAATATCACTGCTCAAACACTTTATATATTAGTAATATTCAAATACTGTTAAAAATCAAGCAGTTTATTAATTCAGTGCATGAAGACTACTGAGAAATAAAATGATTTCTTGGTTACATAGTTGAATGAAAAAAATCTCACTGGGCACTTCTGGACTTTCAGTCTACTTATGAATACATTCCTTAAATCTATTCCATTTTCCAGGTGCTTACTTCACTTGGATGAAGCAGTTACTAATACTAAAGTCTTTATCAGTCTAACTTTAGAGAGAGTTGTGTTATGGGCTAAAGGACTGAACTGAAAAAATGCTATATATTTATTTATTTGGCACTCAGTAGTATCTTGAAATTGTTTGTTTTTTTTTTCTGTCACAGGATTAAGAGAGATTAATTCAGCATTTCTTTGAACATCATGTAAACAGCCAGTTCAAGTACATTTCCAATTACTCTATTACCCAGGGTATCAGGACAGAGAAACCACAGGAACAAACCAAAACAACACAACACAACAAACTAACAAAAAAAACCAAGCAACAACAGCAGAAATTCTTACCAAGTTTATTTAAAGAAACACAAAGTGAGGTATTGCAGGGAGGCTTTGGATTCTCTTTAAATAGGAAGTTAAAGGAGGGAGAAAAGAAAAAGTAAAGCAGAAGAAAACTTTTGCTCCCATACTTTTTCAGCCATCTTTGAGAAATATTATCTTTAAAAAAAGGTTACATTTCAGGGGCAGTCAACACAGCAGGACATACTGATGATGATTGGACTTGATCACCTCTAAAAGTCTTTTGCAACCTTAATGATTCTCTTGCTAAATGGTCTTTAGAGTGGGTTACTCTACAGGTGATCCTTTCTACACTAAATTATGAGCAACTTCAAATATCAAGAAACTATTCTCTCCTTTTCAGCTTTTCCATTAAACCACTTTCCTTCCACCTCTGGTAGTTCAAAGGCATAGTTGACACAAAGCTGGAGCCAGAACCCACTGACAGAAGAGAGTTCTGTGTATCACAAGCCAAACACCACTGTAGGCATTTCTGTGGGTTTCCTGCCCCCCCTCTGCCAAGTCAGCATCTTCAGCTCTATATGGAGAGAGGTAGAAGGCCCTGGGAGTGATTATGTTTCTGTAGCTTCCCAGTTTAAAACCAAACCCAACACCACATCAGCTGTACTCTTTCAGCAATAATGAAGTGGGAAAGACACTATTGAACAAACTGACTCATGAATCCAAACATCACCTCGAACAGAATAAGAAAACCTGAGGGAGCAGCAACAGAATTTGAAACAATACACAAGCCACCTTATATACCCTGGGTGCACCTGGAAGCTCCCAGAAGCATCAGAGGGATTGCTACAGCTCCTGATCGGAAAGCAAGACACTAAGAAGCACTAAATCAAGCTCCTCTCTACTGCTTCTGTCTTCCATTAAGAGAAATTAAATGATTTAGAGCACTGAAAAAAATCCCAAAGTTTAAGGCTGGTCAAAACATTCTTAGAAGTGAGAAGAAAAATGTTTTTAGTAAAAGGGAACAAAGCATAGCAGGTATTTAAGTGCCATTTGTTATCCAGTTTTGTCCAAGTGCCAAAAGCTTGTGCTCCTCTCCCTGTGCCATTTCACCTACAGGGACAATCCAGATCGATAGGAACTTGAAGTTCAGTTCTGCTAAACCAACTAAAGCCATCAGAATTTACTTGAAAGAGGGCGTTTTGCAGGTTGCTTGTTTTTTGTGCTCACCCCCAAAGTGTCAAAAAATACTCTAAAAAATTTGAGATTTCAGTTTTTCTTCCCAAATGTTAAATCAAAGGAAGATCAACTATTCAATCTGAACCAGAATTATTGTCCTGTGATTCCTCTCTGTTTTCCTTCATGAAAATATTCTCAAGGGATAAAAGCCAAACAGTTTGAACAGCTACTGTTCCTCATTAAGCCACGCTCACGAGTCAGTAGACCTAATGAACAAAAGGATCGAAAGTCATCTTAAGTTATAGCTGATCCTTAATGAAGTTTTCCTGGTTGTTTATACGTGCTGAGGTTGTACAGCATCCCACATAGCAGCAGTATGCTTGGAGTGTACTTGTAATCTATCACAAGGTTCTCAAGCACAGCTGAAGCAGAAGAACTTATCTTGTACATATCAAGGATTTTTTTTCTTTGTTCAGTTTTTAGTATCAGATGACTGGGGGAAATCAGACATGTTATGAGACTTAAATACCTTCCACAGCATCTTGCCCTTTAGAATGGAAAAGAAAGAAAGAAACAAACAACAAACTTCTCTTTCTTTAAAATAAAAATTAAAACAAACCACCACCAACCAAAAAAACCCACAAACAAAAACACCACACACACAAAAAACCACACCAAACAAAAATCTACCACTGACCAACAACCAACCACCTCTCTGTACCTCTGCAGATCATGAGCTGGTTATTTCTCCATATATCCTTCATAAAAATTATTACATCTTAGGCTTCTGGTTTATAGAAGAACATAAAACAAGTTTGTCTTTGCAAAGGCTGGTAAATGTTCAAAGTGTTTCATAGTGTGTTTAGAGCTCTCCCAGAGTCAATTAGGCAAGTACAGCAAGCTCAGATTTTGTAACTGAAACATCCAGTGGGTCAAAGGATAAAGAAAAAACAAACCCAAACCAACCCAAACATCTCGTTACAGAATCCATTAGACTTGCTCTGTTCTTACAGAGCTTTAAGCCTATGAGATAGGCCAGGATACAATCCAGCCACAGACTCCTGAAGGCTGGTTTAACTCAGTTGGGACTCCTCAAGTCGATCTACCTACTGTGTTTTGGAAGAGCTTCAGTGGTTGTGTGTGTGCAGGCACAGATGGGTGTGCCTAGCTGAAAAAATAGCAGCTGGAGTAACAAACTGTTCTTCAATCAACCCCAAGTGAATTCAAGCATGTGAAGTATGAATGAGTGCTCTCACTCAAGACAAAAAAAGCTGCTTGGTTCTGTTGTAGGTAAGTCCTGCACATGTGAGGTGTTCCAAGAAAACACGGATGATTATTAAAAGGCACTGCCTAACACCATACAGTGCTTTCTGCATTTTCTTCAAGATCCAGAATGACTAATTCTTCATAATTAAGAGAACTGTAGCATAACAGAGGTGGTAATGTCTCCAGCAACACTGGTGACAGTTTTCAATAAAAGATTAAGTTGCTTATTATAAATCACACTTGCACAGAAGAATAAGGATCCACGATCCTCCACACTTCTGGCAGTTTAACACGGTTCTCATTCGTCATGATGGAAAATAAAACTCTAACCATTTTAATCCACATATGAGGAATTAAATACAGAGTATATTACATGTATCAAAAAGTATGTATTTTTAAATAATTAAAAAAGAGGGAGTGGAGAAAGGGTCACTCCAGAGAGCACAGACTCCATTTATTGTCAGTTTTTTCACAGAATGGTTTGGGTTGGAAAGGACCTTCAAGACCATCCAGTTCCAACTGCCCTGCCATGGGCAGGGACACCTCCTGCTAGAGCAGGTTGCTCAAGGCCCCATCCAACCTGGTCAGTGGTGGGACATCCACAAAAACATCTGGGTTTATTACAGATGTTTTGCAGCCTGCTACTTATCTCCATTCATGAAGTCACCCAAACCACAAAAGGAGCGTTCTCCTTTTCTGCAACTTCTGAAGACCAACTGGACAGTTTGCTTGAATTGATGGCTGAGAAGAGCTTCTTTTTTACCCTTTTTGGGAATGAAGAAGAAAGATTTCTTAAAAGAAATGGCCAACATTGTATTGCCTATCATGCAAAGTGAAATACTTTTTCATTCTTTTCCTTTTTGTTTATTTTAAATACTTGGGGCAGGAGAGCTTTCTACTTTTAAACAGCTTTATAAGCCCCCAAAATGCATGTTGTTCCCACATGATGTAAAGTCTTGGCTAAAATAAAGACAACAGTATATGACTTACTACTGTAGTGGTATTTTGGGAAAGAATAATTTATTATTCTTGAAACCTAACATTACTTTAAATATAAGTGGAATTCATAATTCTTCAAACAAGTTTAAAAACAAACAAATGTAAAACACTAGATTATGGGGAAAGCCATTCGAGTTTGACTTCAAAGAGATCTCTTATCAGTTCAGATCTTCCACTATGGGTGATTGATGTCAGGCCTTATGTTACAGACATTAACTGGTGAGGTTTTTCTTGGATTTTTTTTGATCCTTTGCATGTGAACACAGAAAAAAGTATTTTGTTGAATACTTTGTATCTATTCCAGCCCTAAACTGCACGCCCTCCCTTCTTCATACAGCTTATCCAGCGAGGCTTGAAGTCCTTAAATTTTTATTCAATTTTCATGTGCTGACAAATCACAAGAGACAGGAGTTTCAGGTAGAGCTATAGAGCACTGCAGGGATAATGTGAAATGCCACTGGTCAGCACCCTTCACGTGCTCACCCACTTTTGGAAAAGGCTTAATTCCGATATGCACAGGCCAGGTATGAGGCCCTGTACTCCTGGGGATTGAAAAAGCAAACAACCCAACCGCCCAGCCTTATTGATTTATGGTATTATCAGTCAAAAGAAAACATCCAAACTATTAAAAAACTAAACCAGGTGTGTCAGACAGTTGGAAGTAATGGCCAAAGATGATGATTGCAGCACGACAAATACCTCATGAGGTTGAACTGCTGTAAGTTTTAACCATACCTGGATGATTTTAACTACCTACAAAAGGCTGTTTTTAGGAAGAACAAAGTAATAACTACTAGCATACATATTCCATCTCTAAAAACAGATCCTCATCCTCAGTGAAAGACAGTCTTACATTTCTTTTGGACCATGGCACCAGTCAACAGGCTGAACATCTGAGCAGATGCTTTGTTTTCCCAACCTCTTCAGCCCACTAAGCATCTGCTCTAAGAGTCTCTTACTGGACATGACAAAAGATCCAACCACACAGAATTTCAGAAAACATCAGAAGGTACACAGTCAAGGCTTTCCCAATGCAAAATGGTAGCTCAGAAGTCTCTATCCTTTCTACCAGAGGGTGAGTGGCAACTGTCATCTCACTTGCACTATTTGTTTCTCTGCTATTATTCAGAAGTCCATGGATAAAAACTATTTGCATTTCATTCATCAAGAGCAAAATGTTTCTAGAACAGGCTATTAGATAAATTAAAGTTGGTAAGCAGGGGAAACACCAGGTTTTCCCCCACCGTTCAGCCAGGTCATTGAATTAAAAAGAGAAGAAAATTTTTAAAACATTAATTCAACTTTCTAAGCTCAAATGGTACCTGACTCAAAAAGAAGTTGAAGGAAGCTGTGATTATATAAAAAACCCACAAAAACAATAAGTATTTACCCAATTTTGGATAATTTCACTGTGTAAAAGATGCAAAAATAGGATGAAAAAACCCAAACAACCACCTTAAATCCCATGATATAACTATTCCTTATACTGTTATCTGGGAAAAAAAAAATATAAATCTCATAAGATTCAGTTAAGGAATCATCAAAGGACTGGCAAGATAGAAAAATATGGGGTGCAGAGTTGGGTACTGGAAAGGGATGAACATGAGAACTAAGTTTCAAACAGTATTTCTTCTAAACTGGGAAGAAAAAAAGGCGTGGGGAAAGGGCAAAACCAGTGTGCAAATCCAGAAGTTTCACTTACTCTTTAAAACATCTGCAGTCATTACAATGCTAACGGAGATATCAGCATATAAAGAAGATAATAGCATAGCTTGTTTAATGAAGACATTATGTTATAATAAGCATCTGTGGATTACACACCGAGACACAAAACTGGCCTAATACCCAAGTTCATCCTGCCCAAGGAACAGTTCATATTAAATGATTAAAAAATAAACAAAGTTAATCAAAACCAGAAATCAAAACATGGGCTAAGTGCAAATAGTTGGTAACTTATAGAATAAAGAAAAGCTAGGTGTTGCAAATCAGGGATCACTTTCAGTACGTTTAGAAAACTTCCCCAAAGCTAAGAACTAATTCCAACACGTCCCAATGACTTCTGCCTAGTGGTTTCCTCACCTGTGAGGAGTGTATTTATACTTCAGTATGATGGCATAAGTTCCAACAAAACCAGAGAGAATTTGGAAAGAGAGACAAATGATGCAAAAGATTAGGGATTATAAAACCCATTTACTTGATTCCATTGGCCAGTATTTGCAGCCCATTACCTCAAAGTCCTGAAAATATCCTTTTTGTACCAAATATATACCATAGAATGGTTTGGGTTGGAATCGACCTTAAAGATCTTGTAGTTCCAACCCCCCTGCCCTGGGCAGGGGCACCTCCCACTAGACCGGGCTGCTCAAACCTGCTGCACATCCAGGTTGTTGGATGGGGCTTTGAGCAACCTGGTCTTGAACACATCCAGGGATGGAGCATCCACGGCTTCCCTGGGCAACCTTGCTCCAGTGTCTCGCCACCCTCAGAGTGAAGAGCACCCCAAGCACACAGGCTTATGCAGGTAAAGGAAAAGCATCAGCCCACCAAGTGAAACTAAAGTCAGGTATTTATCAATAGACATGAGCTAACTTTTACTTTTGTATAGTGTCATTTAAAAATAAGATTTATTAAGTTTAATTTCAATACTTAAAATTGGCTTTGAGATGATAAACTTTAGGATTTGCTGACACAGCACACAAATAACAGACTGCAATTTTATTCTGAAAGCCACTGCCAGAGCAGAAATCCTTTTTGCCACACAGTTTAATTCTGACAACAGTCAATAGGTGTGTACTTGAGAAAATAAACTGTAGTAAATCATGACTTTTGTAATACAGCTCTGAGCTTTCAGGGATCTACTGCTTAGGAATTCCCAAAGCTTGACAAGGCATCGTTGTGTTGGATTTCAATGAATTCAGGGGAGCTATGTTTCTTGGTATGTTTTATACAGTTTTGTACACCAACAGCATCAAATACCTCTACATTCCACTGCCAAGCCAATATTTAAGTATCACGTAAGCAGCTACAGCACCTGTTAAATACAGAAAATTACTGTCTCCATTCTCCCTCCTTCGATCCCTATACGGGCACTTTCAGTTTCTGTTGTACAGAAAAAGCTTTTACTCCCAGCATTTTCAGTTTCAGTTTGGCAGGAAGGTGCAAAAGAATGAGTTCTGCTTGAGAAAGTCATCTAAAGTTAGGACAGCAAGCAGGACTCAGGGGAAATGGGAGGCAGAGGAGACTAGAAGGCAATGGCTTTGCACGGAAGAGAAAATGAAATTATTTCTAACTCTGGCTTACTTCAACGTTACGTGAGCCTTAACTGTACCACAAATATAGTTTTGTTGTTTTTTTTTTTTAAAGCCAATCACCCTTCACCCCACTTATATTGGAAGTAAGTTTAAAAAACAAGGCTAGAAATGAGAATTTAAATCTCTTCTATCAATGATTTGTAATCTCTGTACAGTTTCTGGGAAACCAGCAGCTTAAAAAGACTTGAAGAGGGTGTTTGCAGTTCTCTGGGAAAAAATAAAATAATAAAAGCTCAAATAGAAAATTTGTCAGAAACCAAAGCTACAAGACTTTGACCAAGCCCTGTAAATGTGTGCAATGAAGATGGATGCTTGAAACAAGTCCTTGTCTCGGAGTTAGCAAAAGCATCTTGAGAATTCTTCACAGCTTAACATTTTCAGTGAGGAAAATAAAAGGAAATAAATAAAAAAAAAACAAACAAAAGGCAAATAATACAGTGCACAATAATCAATTTGAGATAACCTGCCCCTTTCTCCTCTTTTTGAAGTGGGCATTAAACACGAAATGGCCAATTGCAATGGAAAGCAAGATTCCATTTCATGTGGGTTCTTCTCCCTGCAGAAGAAGGAAAACAAACCAACCCACCCCAACCACGTTGGCTGCTATTCCAGTGCACCAGCAGAGCCCCTGCATCAGTTCCAGCCACCTGACAGAGATACACCTACATCCGTGGGAGGCACACGCAGAGAGCTGATCTGAGGACTTACTGCACACCCCCCCTTTCCCACAATTATTGGTTATGACAAAACACATCAAGTGTTTCCAAATGTAGGTTAGAGACGAGCGTCAAAACATTGCTGCGGCACGTGACGTTCGTGGGGGGGAGGCTGTGACAGGCAAGAACACGTTCTTAGAGAGCTATTTACCAACAGATGCTAAAAAAGGCCTTTGAGAGTTCAGAATATTTTGGTAGCTCATATGCACAGCTCATTACAAACCTGATTGTTTTCATTTGTCAAAGTGAAAGGAGAATTCGTGTGCTTTTAGGGAAAGGCCAAACATTTATAGAAGCTTCTCTTCTAACATACCACTTATTTAGAGACTCTAGAGATTCTTAGTGTTCTTATATTAGTGCATTTATTTGCATACTGGTTTGGTATCTAGTAGTAGTAGCAGCTCCTTAAGATACATGCTGCATTTTCCTCTCAAACTGCAATCGTATCCTCTCAACTTGCCCCAGCTCATGTTCATAGAAGGACAAACCAAAATGAAGCAATTATTTCCAAACTTGTATTAGAATAAATAAGAATTAAAAATAAAAAAAAAAAGAACCAAACAAAACGCACACCAAGCCTGTTGCCCAACTTTGTTTATTCTGCGACTCCAGCGTTCTGCTGCCACTGCCTTCCCCGCTTCCCCTCTGCAAGGCATTTCCTCCATGTTGAGCTACAAAAATATTCCTCCTCTCTCTAGCAAAGGTACGCTTCTTAGGTTCACTCTGCCAGCAAAACCTGAGGGACGGGGATCAAGTTGTTCACCACCAGAAACGCGATACAATAGCGAGCAGATGATATTTTTTATTCTAAAAGACCTTTGTATAGATCCTAAGTCTTTTCCTCTGTGCAGGACTGAAAACAATTACCTTATGCAATGCAATTTTGCTTTACTCTTTCTCTGACAAATAAACCCTTCCCCATTCTAAATATTTTCCGCTTATCTAGAGCAGCATTTCCACTTCTTTGCAAACAGCAACACAAAGCACCTGCAGCTCTCCCTACATCCAAAGCAAACATTTCTGTCAGGCCCTGATCTGCCAGGGCTGAAACAATAATCCAGCATTTCCTCCCCGCAATATGGAGATCAGGAGAGTATTTTCTGATTATGACACAGATTTAATACAAAATTCAACGCAGAGAGTCTTAGGAGCGTCGAGTTTCTTTCAGGGTGCCAAGGGTGGGAGATGGTTTATTTTTCACATTGCATTGTTTCTGAACAGGTGTTTACTGCTCTGGTTTACTATGACAACCACCCGTGTTATAGATTACACACAGTATCTAGTTGTTAGGATCCTTTTGTTCAAGCAATTGCTCTCTGGAGGAAGGCCACCAACCAGTAGCTTTGCCTTCTTGTAGCCACACTGGTCACAACACGCTTTCAGAGGGTACAGGAAGAAAATCTTTTTCCGAATACGCTTTTTTAAGTGGAATATTTAAAATTTTAGAGTTAAATACCATAACAATTCAAGTAGCAGCTCAAATACGTTACAAAGAATATTAATTCCATGGAGTAGGAATTATATCTCCTTCCTTTTACTGGCTGTACTGGTATCCTACAGGCTGGTATTTTATGGGAAATAATAAAGCCCACGATTTGCTTTTTAGAATTGCAATGCTACAGTTCCAGCAAACATTGCTTATGCCTTTTGTGCACTGCTGTGTTTCCTATTTTCTCCTCCCCTCACCCACCAAGAGGAATGAAGGAATCCAGTAATATGGAAACACGGCTTTATAAAGACAGACCTAAGGCTACTCAAAACCTGAAATGCACGTAAGATAAGCACCAAAACTCCCCACCACGCAACTTTACAAAGCCACGCAAAGCAAGCTGATGGAAAAGCCAATCAGCGTTTCCACACCGACAGAAAAACAGAGATTTATGACCAGAGCCAAGAGGCCAAATAGGCCCTCTGCTCAGACCATAAAAAAAAAGCCCTGCAGTATGACTGTTCTGTTTCCTGCAGGAAATGAGATGCTTGTATTAGATACCCCTGTGGTTTTCATACTGTAAATGTATCAGCTGGTACAAATCCTCTGGAGGGGACTATTAACTAATGCTTAGAAAGAGCAGTGGCATTAGCAGACCGCACGTAGCACCTCAGAGAAAAGGGGACAAAAGCTGACAGGTCATCCCTAAAAAAATTGGAGGACCAACAGCTGAAGAACACATCTTCTAGTAGAGGCGACGTCTGGGAAGAACATATAAACCCACACCCGCTTATTTCCCTTTACACAGCTCGCTGCTTCTTTAAATAAGGAGCCTATTGCTCATCAGCCCTCCTCTCATTTAGGAGCCACTACCGCTCCTCATTAAACCACCCCTGGTTACACACGGCAGAGGAGGATCATCCACGGGCTATACACATCTGAAGCATGGCCATTTTTCCTCCTTTCCACCGTGTTTGGGTTTGGTTTTCAATAACGTTTCCGAGGTGCTCGGGGGCTACGACACCGTCTGGCTGAAGCAGCCCCCGCGGGGCGATGGGGGCAGCCCCCGGCCCGGGGCTGGGCTCCTCTCTCCGGGAAGCCCCCTCTGCTCCCGCAGCCGCATCGCTCGGGGCCGGCGGCCTGGGTGGAGCCGCTCGCAGGACAAGCACCGACCGCGTTCTCCATTGCAGAACCGCTGCCAGGGCCAGGACGGCGGCGGGAGAGGGAGGAGAGGAGGGAGGGAGGAGGAAGGGAAAAGAAGGTGTAAAGCTGCCTGGGGGGACAGCCCGGGGACAGAGACGGCCGGGAGGAGGGCAGCGGGGAGACAAAGGAGGGAGGAATGGATGGATGGATGGATATAATTGAGTTTATTGAAGTGGAAGGGCAGGAGCCGGACTGGACACTGTCAGGACAAGG